>CM059799.1:8982325-9027325 GCA_030435695.1 Brachymystax lenok tsinlingensis
TGGAACGAGGAGGTATCAGCTGACCTCTTCACTGAGATGGACGCAGACAAGGACCTACAGGTGTTGGCCTCAGAGGTACTTATCCCTGCTAAATCCCGCCCTCAGCTACACTCTAATAGACATACACATGACACTGTGGGTCCTCCTCCATCTCACCTCCTCTCCTTCATCTGTTCTGATTGAAGACAACTGGACAGAGTATGGCTGCATTTCAGTAGTCTCAAAAGGCCTCCTCTCCTTCATTTGCACTGATCTGTAAACACAGGGCAAGTGAAAGCAGTGGAACGGAAGCCTTGTGCTGATTATTTCACCAGTTCATTTAAATCAGTTCAGAAGGAGAGGAGACCATCAAGTTATGACTAACTGAGGCAACTGGCTAACCAATTCACAATTCTCCCTCCCCCCTCTCTCCCTCCCCCGTGTCCCTCTCTCCAGTTCTCAGACTATATTCTGCGTCAGGTGAACGAGGGTAAAGGTCGCCTTGCCCCTGGGTTTGACGCAAATCGCATCATCGAGAATATGTTCTCCAACCAGGACCGTAATGGAGACGGAAAGATCACTGAGGAGGAGTTCAAACTGAAGGCCGACGAGACCCCACACGACGAGCTATAAGACAGACGAGACCCCACACGACGAGCTATAAGACAGACGAGACCCCACACGACGAGCTATAAGACAGACGAGACCCCACACGACGAGCTATAAGACAGACGAGACCCCACACGACGAGCTATAAGACAGACGAGACCCCACACGACGAGCTATAAGACAGACTAGACCCCACACGACGAGCTATAAGACAGACTAGACCCCACACGACGAGCTATAAGATAGGGACAGGGTGTATGAGGGGGCTTATATGGTGACAGTATAAGACAAAGAGGGTGTGTGTGTGTGTGTGTGTGTTTGTGTGTTTGTGCTTGTGTGAATGTGTGAATGTGTGTGTGTCAGACCTGGTTTCAAATATTATTTCAAATATCTCCATTACTTTCACATACACGTACATTCGAAGTAAATATTCACATATATTTTATTTGAAAAGACAAGTAGTTTAATATTTTATTGTATTTGGAAATAAACTTGGAAAGTATTTGAAAATACTAAAATACACTTAAATACACTCCCATGCATTTAACTCAAATACAATTTGGTAAACTATTTGCTTTTTACAAATAAAATTCTCAAATAAAAGTACTTGTTTTGGGCTGTGTATTAGAAAATACACAAATACACAGAAAAAGTATTTTAAATACCAGATACTCATGTATTTGAAAACAGGTCTGGTGCGTGCGTGCGTGTGCGGTAGCAGGGTGGCGGGAGGTGAGGGTCAGATGTATAGAAAATTAGAGTTGGTCAGACGTCTAGAGAAAACCACAGAGAGAGAGGCGAGTTGTATTCAGAGTAATGGGTTGAGTAACAAACAGCGCTTTACTTAGCTTCGACCTGTCCAGTCTTCTGTGAGCTGAGTAGTCTGGTGTTGGCAGGAGGAGGGAAGGAGAGAGGACAGCAGGAAAGCAGGAGGATGAGGAAGGGAACCGTCAACGTTAAGAGCATTGGGACAAAAGTCCTACATTTGTGTTAATAGACGAGCCTGGTATGTTTCTGTTGTTGTGATGATGATGATGCTGATGTGCCTTTGTTTACCTTCTCTGGCAATACTGAGTGTTTTTTTTAATTTTTTTTATTGTATTATTGTGATGAAGATTCATGTTCACAATGGTTGGTTTTGTTTTTGTCTCTTTAAATCAGTTTCTTAACTCTTGAGAGAATAAGTGCCTGCCTATTTTGGATGTGATGTAAACTCTCCGCTGTGTTAAGATGATCCGTGGATGTTTTATAGTTAGAGTCATTGTTCCATTGCTCCTGGATTCTTCTCCATTCTGTGGGTCAAACTGTTTTTATTTTATATTATTGTATCCCAGTGACATCACAAACTGCCATAACTTCACCTAACATGTCTTATAGAGTACAATTACAGTACTATTAAAATACTTGTTGTAATAACAAACACCATGATAGATGAACAGTTAGGTGATTGCAGAATATCTGGTACAGTGCTACCATTCCGTTCTGTCCAGCTGAGCTAACGTATGTGGGTGTTTTAGTAAAGGTTGGCCGTTGATTCAGGTGCTAAAACAGTGTTTCTGTTCCTTGTTTACAAACTCTTCCTGTATTCCCTGATGTCTAAGCCAATCACAGTACAGGACTACACATCCGTAGTCATTCAGCTGCCCACTCACAACACTGAAGTCTCCTATGCAACATTTACCTAAATGTTAGTACCACTATCAGGTAGTTCACATTGTTTGAGATTTTTCCCCACAATAGCTTGTGTTCTAATTCCACTATGCTCAGCACACACATCTCACTTGCCACGGCTTCGGGCTGTGTTTTTGTGTGTTTTTGTGTGTTTTTGCATTTTGCGTGTGCGTGTGTGTGTGTTTGCAACAGTTGAGTTTGTTTACTATCTGATGCCTCTGTTAATGATGATGCTGTTAAGGACAGTTTGAATAAATGCACATTCCAACCCTTTTACAACAAGACCCGTCTGTCTCTCCTTAGATTGTGTGTGCGTGTGCGTGTGTGGTGGGAACTGCGAGGCCGGAATAAAAGGCAAAACAGCCAGGGTCGACAGGAGGGGAGGGAGATTTGGGTATGTCACTTTAGGAGAAAATTGAAAAAAAAGGTCCGATCCTTTAAAGCAAACCAGACGCCACAATGTTCTTGTTTTTTAAGTGTACGGATAGCCAGGGGCACACTCCAACACTCAGACATAATTTACAAACAAAGCAGTTGTTTTTCAGAGTCAGTAGGGATGACCAGGGATGTTCTCTGTTTAGTGAGTCCTCCAGATCAGATCCAGTAGGGACGACCAGGGATGTTCTCTGTTTAGTGAGTCCTCCAGAACAGAGGCAGTAGGGACGACCAGGGATGTTCTCTGTTTAGTGAGTCCTCCAGAACAGAGGCAGTAGGGACGACCAGGGATGTTCTCTGTTTAGTGAGTCCTCCAGAACAGAGGCAGTAGGGATGACCAGGGATGTTCTCTGTTTAGTGAGTCCTCCAGAACAGAGGCAGTAGGGATGACCAGGGATGTTCTCTGTTTAGTGAGTCCTCCAGAACAGAGGCAGTAGGGACGACCAGGGATGTTCTCTGTTTAGTGAGTCCTCCAGAACAGAGGCAGTAGGGATGACCAGGATGTTCTCTGTTTAGTGAGTCCTCCAGAACAGAGGCAGTAGGGATGACCAGGATGTTCTCTGTTTAGTGAGTCCTCCAGAACAGAGGCAGTAGGGACGACCAGGGATGTTCTCTGTTTAGTGAGTCCTCCAGAACAGAGGCAGTAGGGATGACCAGGGATGTTCTCTGTTTAGTGAGTCCTCCAGAACAGAGGCAGTAGGGACGACCAGGGATGTTCTCTGTTTAGTGAGTCCTCCAGAACAGAGGCAGTAGGGATGACCAGGGATGTTCTCTGTTTAGTGAGTCCTCCAGAACAGAGGCAGTAGGGATGACCAGGGATGTTCTCTGTTTAGTGAGTCCTCCAGAACAGAGGCAGTAGGGACGACTCAGGATGTTCTCTGTTTAGTGAGTCCTCCAGAACAGAGGCAGTAGGGATGACCAGGGATGTTCTCTGTTTAGTGAGTCCTCCAGAACAGAGGCAGTAGGGACGACCAGGATGTTCTCTGTTTAGTGAGTCCTCCAGAACAGAGGCAGTAGGGATGACCAGGGATGTTCTCTGTTTAGTGAGTCCTCCAGAACAGAGGCAGTAGGGATGACCAGGGATGTTCTCTGTTTAGTGAGTCCTCCAGAACAGAGGCAGTAGGGACGACCAGGGATGTTCTCTGTTTAGTGAGTCCTCCAGAACAGAGGCAGTAGGGATGACCAGGGATGTTCTCTGTTTAGTGAGTCCTCCAGAACAGAGGCAGTAGGGATGACCAGGGATGTTCTCTTGATAAGTGCATGAATTTGACTATTTTCCTGTCCTGCTAAGCATTCAACATGTAACAAGTACTTTATGGGTGTCAAGGAAAATGTCTGGGAAAAAAGGAATGTATTGAAATAAAAGTAAAAGTTGTCAAAAATATAAATAGTAAAGTAAAGTAAAGATACCCCCCCAAAAATGACTTATGAAGTACTTTCAAGTATTTTTACTTAAGTACTTTACTCCACTGCATGTGAGTGTTTGTGTGCATATGGTGGGAACTGAGAGGCCAGAGTAAAATGTCAAAAAGCCAGGGGGCCATAGGAAGGGAGAGGGAAATGGAGGAGTAATGAGAGAAAGAGAGAGGGAGGGAGAAAAAAATAAGTGCAGGTTTGAAGTGAAGATAAGACACCGAGGACACCAGAACAGAAACAGTTGCACTCCAAGTGTGGAATGTATAACAACCTTGGAGTCTGTAGTTCACGCTTGCACTCACACACAAGACAACAAGGCCTAGGCGTATCAACGTTTTATTAAGAACACAATCATATAAGATACAAAAATAACGTAAACATTCAACGTAATAATACACCTATAATAACACACATTCAGAAAAACATCCACCATCAACTGAATATTTACTTATTTAACATTTGTTTGATAAATGTAAAAAAGTGTAGTATACATGAACAAAAATATACAGTTTGCACTTGTTATCGCCACAATCAGTAGTCATGGAAACTTTGGAGGGAGTTTGTTCTGACAAGATTAGGCCCCTCCCACAGGGCTGTAATAGATCATGCTCTGGCTAGAAGTTATGTTTTAGTAATACAAATGGAGTAAACCCAAGAATCGTTCATTTTAATGCTGACATTTGTAAACAAAATCGTATCTTTCTTTATCAATCTTGGTTTATTTAGTGCTTCTCTCTCTCGCTCTGTGTGTGTGTGTGTGTGTGTGTGTGTGTCTTCTCCAGGTCCAGCGATGATGCTTCACCTGGAACACTTGGACAGACTCTGGTGACTTCCTCTATTTCACCCTCACACATTCACACACCTCAAGCGTTCTCTGAACTCTACACAAGCAGACAGAAGCACTGATGATGATGATGAGGCTAGTTTAGAGTGCTCATCTCTCCACTGGTTATGATGATGATGATGAGGCTAGTTTAGAGTGCTCACCTCTCCACTGGTTATGATGAAGATGATGATGATGAGGCTAGTTTAGAGTGCTCACCTCTCCACTGGTTATGATGATGATGATGATGATGAGGCTAGTTTAGAGTGCTCACCTCTCCACTGGTTATGATGATGATGATGATGAGGCTAGTTTAGAGTGCTCACCTCTCCACTGGTTATGATGATGATGATGAGGCTAGTTTAGAGTGCTCACCTCGCCACTGGTTATGATGAAGATGATGATGATGAGGCTAGTTTAGAGTGCTCACCTCTCCACTGGTTATGATGATGATGATGATGATGATGATGATGATGATGATGAGGCTAGTTTAGAGTGCTCACCTCTCCACTGGTTATGATGATGATGATGATGATGATGAGGCTAGTTTAGAGTGCTCACCTCTCCACTGGTTATGATGATGATGATGATGAGGCTAGTTTAGAGTGCTCACCTCTCCACTGGTTATGATGAAGATGATGATGATGAGGCTAGTTTAGAGTGCTCACCTCTCCACTGGTTATGATGATGATGAGGCTAGTTTAGAGTGCTCATCTCTCCACTGGTTATGATGAAGATGATGATGATGATGAGGCTAGTTTAGAGTGCTCACCTCTCCACTGGTTATGATGATGATGATGATGATGATGAGGCTAGTTTAGAGTGCTCACCTCTCCATTGGTTATGATGATGATGATGATGATGATGAGGCTAGTTTAGAGTGCTCACCTCTCCACTGGTTATGATGATGATGATGATGATGATGATGATGAGGCTAGTTTAGAGTGCTCACCTCTCCACTGGTTATGATGATGATGATGAGGCTAGTTTAGAGTGCTCACCTCTCCACTGGTTATGATGATGATGATGATGATGATGATGATGATGATGATGATGATGATGGTGATGATGAGGCTAGTTTAGAGTGCTCACCTCTCCACTGGTTATGATGATGATGATGATGATGATGCTAGTTTAGAGTGCTCACCTCTCCACTGGTTATGATGATGGTGGTCATAGAACTGACCTGATGTTTCTGTACTGACCAATGAGAATGTACATGTTGACAGTATATAAGGAGATGTAAGTTGTAGGTTTGGCAAGGTGTTTGTCAGTCTTTTGTTCTCAACATCTTCATTACTATCACAACTCAGAACCCTACAAGCATTACTGAGAGAGACATAGAGAAACTAATGTTACCCTACACATGTCATTTTCAGGACAGTGTCTGTTGGTCTGTACGCTAAATATAAGATATACAGTCGCTGGAGACACATCCCCACACCCACTAAAACATCTTGTTATTTGTGTTACTGCTGGTCATGATAAGTCGTGAGCATGAAGTATTCCAAACAGGATACAACTGGGCCCGTATTCAAAGAGCGTCTCAGAGTAGCAGTGTTTAAGTATTTTAATGATCAGTAAATATGATCTATTTATGAATTCGGAGACAGATATTGTCACTATGAATTCTGATATTGACATTGAACTCTTTTCCCCCAGCTTGACCTTCACACCTGATACTGATAGTGGCCTATTCTCGTAATCAGGGCCGCAACTTTAGTTTTCGAAGTAGGGAGGACATTTTTTAATCCAGTCGGATAAACACTCCAAACAGCCCAAATGGTCCATGGTCATAAATCACACCGTTTCACCTTTATTTAACCAGGTAGGCCAGGTAAGTTCTCATTTACAACTGCGACCTGGCCAAGATAAAGCAAAGCAGTGCGATAAAAACAACAACACAGAGTTACACATAAACAAACGTACAGTCAATAACACAATAGAAAAAATCTATGTACCGTGCAAATGTAGAAGAGTATTCCAATGATAAAACTGGGGGGGACAAAAATGCAACTTCAGAATGTTCCCCCTGTTCCCAGTGAAAGTTGCGCCCCTGCTCGTAATATAGCTGGCACCAGTCTATACCAGTCCCAATGCCTTTCCATTGTTTCTGTTCTCCGTATAAGAAGATACTCATTCCAATAGCAACATTTCCAATAGCAATGCACATCTAATGAATGAGCAGCAAGCAACATAAAACATATTCCTTGGGGGGGATCTATATCGTCTATTTAATATGATTACATTAATAAAATAAATGATGATTGAATACAATTAAAACACTGTGTCAATAGATATATGTGTAACTCTTGGAACAGGATAAAAAGTGGGCGACTGTGGACTCGCCTCCTTTCCTTTCATTTAATTCCCTCCAAACCCACCAACCTGCCTCTCTGGATGAAGGAAGGGGGTGAGAAAAGGAAGCTGTTCAAGATTTATCAGCTCCTGAGTAGTGAGAGCCAGAGAGAGAGCACGTCTGGAATCACTGCAGATAGGAAACAGAAGGACAGAGACAGGCAGACAGCTCACTGAGGATGGTCATTTGGGACTAGCCATCTTTTCGCATGGCAGTTCACGTTTGGCTGGCAGAGGGTGTTGTTCGGTTGATGGTGACATTACACAGGGAACTCTTCATTCAGCAACTGTCTTTATGGCTGTTTTGTTATTTAGTGTTTCATAGATAAGTTCACTTCATGTCACCATGCGTGGGGATCAAAATAGACTAGAATCCTATTGTGGATCATTTGACGGAATAAATCATAATTGTCTTATCGTCACCTCAAACTCTTCGACAAGGAAAGGAAAGACTGAAACAACTCCCCCCTATCGCTAAGAGTTTGGCTCTACTCGAGTTTCCCCGCGGTGTGAACAACTGTCCGCTCATGAGTTGCTAATAATCCGTGTCTGTAATTTATTATTACTTTTTTTTTAAGTTAAACGTTTTTTGTTAAAATATTTTTAACTTCTTTCAGACAGACAGATCAAACACACCATTTACTCCGAAGTGGTGTACAGACAGGTAGGTGTTCATTATATTATTTTTTTTATATGTTAATTAGCATTTGGCTAACAACTTTTACTTAGGTTAGCTGCTTGCTGGCTTCTATGTAATTTAGTGAACTATCACCGGAGTTTCATTAGAAAAGGTTATTGCTAGTAGCTAGACAGTGTCTATGAATGGATTAGATAGCTAACGTTAGCTTGGCAAGACATTTTTCCTTAAATTTCATACATAAATGGTAGTTAATTAGTAAAAATGTTTTTATTCTGACGTTTCAGTTAAGTTTCTTGGATTTTACTTTAGTTTTGCTAAACAACTGGGAAAAAAAATATGGATAGTTAGTCAGGCAGGCGGTTACTAGTTACCTGTCCAAAATTGTAATCAGTGACTGAACTTTTGGATTACCCAGCTCTGATTACTTTTACTATTACTAGTTACTTTTGGATTACTTTCCCCTCAAGAGACTTTAGAAGAAGATCCAAAAAGGATCCATCAAACACATTTGGTGTGTCATCATAGTGGTCTCTGACTTGTGGTCAGACTTGCTCAGGTGGAACAAACAAACTTGCGCCTTTTTTCAACTCGGAATTGAATGTGATTGAGAAAACAGAAAAGTGTCATAATGTATTTTTTTTTGCAAACATCCTTTCTGAATTTAAAAGTAATCCAATAAGTAATCATCTAGTTTTTCTAAAGTATATGTAATCTGATTACAATAGTTTTGCTGGTAAAGTAGCTGATTAGCTTGTTTTTTTGTTGTAATAAAAACAAATGGGTGCTATGAAATGGCAAAAGTCAATCTGACACAGATGTAGAGAGTGGGGTAGTCTAGCAGCTGGCTAATACATTATGTAGATATTACTAGTGGGGTAGTCTAGCAGCTGGCTAATACATTATGTAGATATTACTAGTGGGGTAGTCTAGCAGCTGGCTAATACATTATGTAGATATTACTAGTGGTGTAGTCTAGCAGCTGGCTAATACATTATGTAGATATTACTAGTGGGTTAGTCTAGCAGCTGGCTAATACATTATGTAGATATTACTAGTGGGTTAGTCTAGCAGCTGGCTAATACATTATGTAGATATTACTAGTGGGGTAGTCTAGCAGCTGGCTAATACATTATGTAGATATTACTAGTGGTGTAGTCTAGCAGCTGGCTAATACATTATGTAGATATTACTAGTGGGTTAGTCTAGCAGCTGGCTAATACATTATGTAGATATTACTAGTGTAGTCTAGCAGCTGGCTAATACATTATGTAGATATTACTAGTGGTGTAGTCTAGCAGCTGGCTAATACATTATGTAGATATTACTAGTGGGTTAGTCTAGCAGCTGGCTAATACATTATGTAGATATTACTAGTGGGTTAGTCTAGCAGCTAGCTAATACATTATGTAGATATTACTAGTGGGGTAGTCTAGCAGCTGGCTAATACATTATACAGATATTACTAGTGGGGTAGTCTAGCAGCTGGCTAATACATTATGTAGATATTACTAGTGTAGTCTAGCAGCTGGCTAATACATTATGTAGATATTACTAGTGTAGTCTAGCAGCTAGCTAATACATTATGTAGATATTACTAGTGGTGTAGTCTAGCAGCTGGCTAATACATTATGTAGATATTACTAGTGGGGTAGTCTAGCAGCTGGCTAATACATTATGTAGATATTACTAGTGGGTTAGTCTAGCAGCTGGCTAATACATTATGTAGATATTACTAGTGTAGTCTAGCAGCTGGCTAATACATTATGTAGATATTACTAGTGGTGTAGTCTAGCAGCTGGCTAATACATTATGTAGATATTACTAGTGGGTTAGTCTAGCAGCTGGCTAATACATTATGTAGATATTACTAGTGGGTTAGTCTAGCAGCTAGCTAATACATTATGTAGATATTACTAGTGGGGTAGTCTAGCAGCTGGCTAATACATTATGTAGATATTACTAGTGGTGTAGTCTAGCAGCTAGCTAATACATTATGTAGATATTACTAGTGGGGTAGTCCAGCAGCTAGCTAATACATTATGTAGATATTACTAGTGGTGTAGTCTAGCAGCTGGCTAATACATTATGTAGATATTACTAGTGGTGTAGTCTAGCAGCTGGCTAATACATTATGTAGATATTACTAGTGTAGTCTAGCAGCTGGCTAATACATTATGTAGATATTACTAGTGGGGTAGTCTAGCAGCTGGCTAATACATTATGTAGATATTACTAGTGGGGTAGTCTAGCAGCTGGCTAATACATTATGTAGATATTACTAGTGGGTTAGTCTAGCAGCTGGCTAATACATTATGTAGATATTACTAGTGGGGTAGTCTAGCAGCTAGCTAATACATTATGTAGATATTACTAGTGGTGTAGTCTAGCAGCTGGCTAATACATTATGTAGATATTACTAGTGGGGTAGTCCAGCAGCTAGCTAATACATTATGTAGATATTACTAGTGGTGTAGTCTAGCAGCTGGCTAATACATTATGTAGATATTACTAGTGGGGTAGTCTAGCAGCTGGCTAATACATTATGTAGATATTACTAGTGGGGTAGTCTAGCAGCTGGCTAATACATTATGTAGATATTACTAGTGGGGTAGTCTAGCAGCTGGCTAATACATTATGTAGATATTACTAGTGGGTTAGTCTAGCAGCTGGCTAATACATTATGTAGATATTACTAGTGGGGTAGTCTAGCAGCTGGCTAATACATTATGTAGATATTACTAGTGGGGTAGTCTAGCAGCTAGCTAATACATTATGTAGATATTACTAGTGGGTTAGTCTAGCAGCTAGCTAATACATTATGTAGATATTACTAGTGGGTTAGTCTAGCAGCTAGCTAATACATTATGTAGATATTACTAGTGGGGTAGTCTAGCAGCTGGCTAATACATTATGTAGATATTACTAGTGGGTTAGTCTAGCAGCTGGCTACTACATTATGTAGATATTACTAGTGGTGTAGTCTAGCAGCTGGCTAATACATTATGTAGATATTACTAGTGGTGTAGTCTAGCAGCTAGCTAATACATTATGTAGATATTACTAGTTGGGTAGTCTAGCAGCTGGCTAATACATTATGTAGATATTACTAGTGTAGTCTAGCAGCTAGCTAATACATTATGTAGATATTACTAGTGGGGTAGTCTAGCAGCTGGCTAATACATTATGTAGATATTACTAGTGGGGTAGTCTAGCAGCTGGCTAATACATTATGTAGATATTACTAGTTGGGTAGTCTAGCAGCTGGCTAATACATTATGTAGATATTACTAGTGTAGTCTAGCAGCTAGCTAATACATTATGTAGATATTACTAGTGGGGTAGTCTAGCAGCTGGCTAATACATTATGTAGATATTACTAGTGGGGTAGTCTAGCAGCTGGCTAATACATTATACAGATATTACTAGTGGGGTAGTCTAGCAGCTGGCTAATACATTATGTAGATATTACTAGTGGGGTAGTCTAGCAGCTGGCTAATACATTATGTAGATATTACTAGTGGGGTAGTCTAGCAGCTAGCTAATACATTATGTAGATATTACTAGTGGGGTAGTCTAGCAGCTGGCTAATACATTATGTAGATATTACTAGTGGGGTAGTCTAGCAGCTGGCTAATACATTATGTAGATATTACTAGTGGGGTAGTCTAGCAGCTGGCTAATACATTATGTAGATATTACTAGTGGTGTAGTCTAGCAGCTGGCTAATACATTATGTAGATATTACTAGTGGGGTAGTCTAGCAGCTGGCTAATACATTATGTAGATATTACTAGTGGGGTAGTCTAGCAGCTGGCTAATACATTATGTAGATATTACTAGTGGTGTAGTCTAGCAGCTAGCTAATACATTATGTAGATATTACTAGTGGTGTAGTCTAGCAGCTGGCTAATACATTATGTAGATATTACTAGTGGTGTAGTCTAGCAGCTGGCTAATACATTATGTAGATATTACTAGTGTAGTCTAGCAGCTAGCTAATACATTATGTAGATATTACTAGTGGTGTAGTCTAGCAGCTGGCTAATACATTATGTAGATATTACTAGTGTAGTCTAGCAGCTGGCTAATACATTATGTAGATATTACTAGTGTAGTCTAGCAGCTAGCTAATACATTATGTAGATATTACTAGTGGTGTAGTCTAGCAGCTGGCTAATACATTATGTAGATATTACTAGTGGGTTAGTCTAGCAGCTGGCTAATACATTATGTAGATATTACTAGTGGGGTAGTCCAGCAGCTGGCTAATACATTATGTAGATATTACTAGTGGGGTAGTCTAGCAGCTAGCTAATACATTATGTAGATATTACTAGTGGTGTAGTCTAGCAGCTGGCTAATACATTATGTAGATATTACTAGTGGGTTAGTCTAGCAGCTGGCTAATACATTATGTAGATATTACTAGTGGGGTAGTCTAGCAGCTGGCTAATACATTATGTAGATATTACTAGTGGGGTAGTCTAGCAGCTAGCTAATACATTATGTAGATATTACTAGTGGGTTAGTCTAGCAGCTAGCTAATACATTATGTAGATATTACTAGTGGGTTAGTCTAGCAGCTAGCTAATACATTATGTAGATATTACTAGTGGGGTAGTCTAGCAGCTGGCTAATACATTATGTAGATATTACTAGTGGGTTAGTCTAGCAGCTGGCTAATACATTATGTAGATATTACTAGTGGTGTAGTCTAGCAGCTGGCTAATACATTATGTAGATATTACTAGTGGTGTAGTCTAGCAGCTGGCTAATACATTATGTAGATATTACTAGTGTAGTCTAGCAGCTGGCTAATACATTATGTAGATATTACTAGTGGGGTAGTCTAGCAGCTGGCTAATACATTATGTAGATATTACTAGTGGGGTAGTCTAGCAGCTGGCTAATACATTATGTAGATATTACTAGTGGGGTAGTCTAGCAGCTGGCTAATACATTATGTAGATATTACTAGTAGGGTAGTCTAGCAGCTGGCTAATACATTATGTAGATATTACTAGTGGTGTAGTCTAGCAGCTGGCTAATACATTATGTAGATATTACTAGTGGGGTAGTCCAGCAGCTGGCTAATACATTATGTAGATATTACTAGTGGTGTAGTCTAGCAGCTGGCTAATACATTATGTAGATATTACTAGTGGTGTAGTCTAGCAGCTGGCTAATACATTATGTAGATATTACTAGTGGTGTAGTCTAGCAGCTGGCTAATACATTATGTAGATATTACTAGTGGGGTAGTCCAGCAGCTGGCTAATACATTATGTAGATATTACTAGTGGGGTAGTCTAGCAGCTAGCTAATACATTATGTAGATATTACTAGTGGGGTAGTCTAGCAGCTGGCTAATACATTATGTAGATATTACTAGTGTAGTCTAGCAGCTAGCTAATACATTATGTAGATATTACTAGTGGTGTAGTCTAGCAGCTAGCTAATACATTATGTAGATATTACTAGTGGTGTAGTCTAGCAGCTGGCTAATACATTATGTAGATATTACTAGTGGGGTAGTCTAGCAGCTGGCTAATACATTATGTAGATATTACTAGTGGTGTAGTCTAGCAGCTGGCTAATACATTATGTAGATATTACTAGTGGTGTAGTCTAGCAGCTGGCTAATACATTATGTAGATATTACTAGTGGGTTAGTCTAGCAGCTGGCTAATACATTATGTAGATATTACTAGTGGGGTAGTCTAGCAGCTGGCTAATACATTATGTAGATATTACTAGTGGGGTAGTCTAGCAGCTGGCTAATACATTATGTAGATATTACTAGTGTAGTCTAGCAGCTAGCTAATACATTATGTAGATATTACTAGTGGGGTAGTCTAGCAGCTAGCTAATACATTATGTAGATATTACTAGTGGGTTAGTCTAGCAGCTGGCTAATACATTATGTAGATATTACTAGTGGGTTAGTCTAGCAGCTGGCTAATACATTATGTAGATATTACTAGTGGGGTAGTCTAGCAGCTAGCTAATACATTATGTAGATATTACTAGTGGGTTAGTCTAGCAGCTGGCTAATACATTATGTAGATATTACTAGTGGTGTAGTCTAGCAGCTGGCTAATACATTATGTAGATATTACTAGTGGTGTAGTCTAGCAGCTAGCTAATACATTATGTAGATATTACTAGTGGGGTAGTCTAGCAGCTAGCTAATACATTATGTAGATATTACTAGTGGGGTAGTCTAGCAGCTAGCTAATACATTATGTAGATATTACTAGTGGGTTAGTCTAGCAGCTGGCTAATACATTATGTAGATATTACTAGTGGGGTAGTCTAGCAGCTAGCTAATACATTATGTAGATATTACTAGTGGGGTAGTCTAGCAGCTAGCTAATACATTATGTAGATATTACTAGTGGGGTAGTCTAGCAGCTAGCTAATACATTATGTAGATATTACTAGTGGGGTAGTTGCGCCACCCCTTGGTGTCTGCATACTTAGCGTTTCCTTTCCTTCTCCCTCTAGGTTGTCAGGGTGTTAGTCTGCCACTATGCAGCCTGGGCGCGCACATAAAGGTAGCCTATGGGTGATCATTTCTTCATTCTTTCATTCATCCTGTCATTCGTTCATTCATTCATTCTCTCATTCTCACGTAGCCGTGTTGTGGGCAGAGCCTGCTGTCCACCGCTCTCAGAGTGTATCTAAACAACAAGAACAGACTGCAGCCCATCATCGGTCAGGAACAGCTGTGTGTGTGTGTGTGTGATACATGTATGGTGTATTTGACCAATGTGTCTACTTTGACCTGTGTGTGTGTTTCAGCAGGTTTGAGCTGCGTGACAGAGTGTGTGACGCTCGGCCTGGACTCTGAAGCGGTGTACCTGTGTGAGGTGTGTGTGTGTCGTCTCAGTAAGGCTGACGTCAGGAGCCACATCATGGGGAGTCTCCATAGATACAGATACATAGTAAGTGTTGTTTTCTGGATCGGGGCTCTTCATTCACAAGCTACTTTATGGTCCTGATGTGCTACTGCAATAGCTGTACAGTTAACGCTCACATCTCTTTACACTGTCACTGACCTGCAACTAGCCTAGTACAGTTTTGTAATGGTAATATTTCAGAATACAAAATGTTTCATTTGGAGTGATCCACATAATTTCCAGTGTTCTATTTGTGACGTTCAAGGTGCAGGTTGACGGCGACGAGACTTGTTACGGATTATTCTCATATCTGTTGATAGTGGTTGACGGCCAGGTACACGGACCGAGGACACACTAATTATTCACTGTTGTGTTGATGACACTGTGTCAGCGGACAGTCACTGCCTTTTGTTTTGACTTCCCACAAGCCTCTCAGGCTTGTGTTTACGGAACGTTGGTAGTGTCTGATTAGGACATTAAGGGCCTGTCTCCGAGAGGCCAGTAAGACATTTCCTCTGCTTCTGTGCTGGGTGGTGTCTCCCTGTTGTAACTTGTAATAAACCGGATTGATTTCTGATTGACTTTGACTATCTGAGACTGCTCTTCTTGTTAGTTCACCTGGATATTCCTATTTCAAGCTGCACCTTCAGAGCTAACGCACTTGTGTGTGTGTGTGTCTATTCTCTGTGTGTGTGTGTGTGTGTGTGTGTGTCTATTCTGTGTGTGTGTGTGTGTGTGTGTCTATTCTCTGTGTGTGTGTGTGTGTCTATTCTCTGTGTGTGTGTGTGTGTGTGTGTGTGTGTGTGTGTGTGTGTGTGTGTGTGTGTGTCTATTCTCTGTGTGTGTGTGTGTGTCTATTCTCTGTGTGTGTGTGTGTGTGTGTGTCTATTCTCTCTGTGTGTGTGTGTGTGTGTGTGTGTGTCTATTCTCTGTGTGTGTGTGTGTTTCCTCTCTCCCTTGGTTGTGATTGCATAGAAAGCCCATCACCCTCACTTTGTGTCAGAGTGGAACCTGTCCTGTCCATGCTGGCCCGGCCTCTTATGGAGATGGCTGAAATACTGGAGAAGAGAGAAGGAACCGGGGACGTACAGTGTGTGTGTGTGTGTGTGTGTGTGTGTGTGTGTGTGTGTGGAGTTTGTGTGTGTGGTGTTTGTGTGGGCAGTAGTGTGTGCCCAAGACGTGTGTGTGTGTGTGTGTACAAGTCTCCTGTCTTTCTGTTAGGTGCTGGAGTTGGATGCTGCCATTTATGAGGAGATGACGTTACACAGTGACGTCGATGGTCGGTCTATATCCTCTCGTCTTCTTTCATCCCTCTGTTTATGACCAGTTTGCCTCACTCACTCCCCCCTCCTCTCTTCCCCCTCCCACCTTTCCTCTATCTGTTTTCACCTCCTCCAGCTCTCATCCTCTTGCATGCCATCAGGACTTGGCGGGAGCAGAGAAATCTCCAGAGCCAATCAGAGAAGCCAGCAGTCCAGTCGGGAGTATCTCACCATCCAATCACAGAGAACCATTATATCACCTCAGTGGCTCTACGTCCAACCTGAGAAGCCTGTTGTCCAGATTGATAACCGAACCGTCCTATGGAAGAGTCCGACGGCCCGGAGTTGGAACGCATCTGGCCATTCAGAGAAGTCCCCTATGTTGCGGCAGAGTGTCTCTGTCCAATCACAACTCAGCTCGGAGAAGGAGGAGAGTTTTTTCCATGAAACCAAGCCCCTGATTGGTGAGTGTATGTGTAACCTCATGGGATGATACGCAAACTTTGTTATGGTGGTTAAAGTCTGGGTTGGGCACCACCGTGTGGGAAATGCCTATTTGACAGTTGGCTTAATTTTTTTATGTTACTTCCTTCTATCTCTGAATCATCCCCTGCTACACGTTTCTACTCAGGTTGCTGTTGTCTATTGGGGGTGGGTGGGTCTTTTAGAAGAGAACTGTCCATTAATGGTTGTCCTGTAAAATGTCTTCACCAGTTAATCTCACACTCTGCTGCCATTTATCATTCTTCTCTGTGAGTGTCTCTCTTTGTCCCCTCCTCTCTTTCTCTCTCCTCTCTCACTAAAGGTGCTTCACTAAAGCGTCCTGCATCAGCGTTACCATGGCAGCATGACCCCTCTCTTTCCCCGACCCCTGATTATGTCACAGATGGAGGTCAGACATCACTGGGTGGTTCTAAGGGGGCGGGACTACAAGGGGGTTCCATCGAAGGTGATTCGCTGTGAGCCGGTGTTCAAGGTGATTCTGTCAATGACTGACGGTCCCCTGCTACTGGAGAGGAACTCTTTCAGCCTGGAAACCTCCCTTTCACACTCCTTACCCCTTCACTCCCCACCATAGATGCCTCCACCCAGCCCCATCCCACACCCTCGCATTCGCTTGGTCAGCTGGGAAACACAGTCACACTAAGATTTGGAAACACACACACCGTTGAATACACACACACTGTGGGATACACACACTCTACGACTGCTGCGAGACTGGGCCTAGCCATACCCGATCAGCAGCTGACTACGAGAGACGAGGTCACACACTGACGGTCTGTATCTGGGAGAGGAACAGAGGTTCACTGACCATAGTCTGTACCCCGGCAGAGAGGACACACACACTGACGGTCTGTACTTGGTCAGAAAGGAAAACAGTACTTACCATCTCTACTCGGTCATAGAAGATAACACAACTGCCATGGTGTACCTCAGGAAAGAGCAGGACAGAACTGACCGTCTGTATTCTGTATGAACGACTCACTGACACCAAGTTCTGTGTCCGAGCGGGGCAGGACAACAGACAGGGCACTACTGACTACTGTCTAGCCTGTGCCAGAGACATCATGATCACCGACACGGCGTCTGTTGCCGGACCGAGTCTCTTCACTACTGGCCGTCTCTCCTTCTGCAAGGAAGAGAAGCGCTTGACCAACACTCCTCTAACGGAAGAAAAACGATGAGAGGGGGAATGTCTGTTGTTCTGCTGGGGGACAGAGGCTTGCAGAGGATGACAGGACAACTGACAGTGGAAATTCCACAGGAAGATCAACTTAATTAAGCTTTACGTATCGCTCACCAAAATTAAGTTGTGTTGAATACTGTAAATAATAATAATAATTTGACAAATGGAAGCAAATCTGCTCAGTTGAGCCATTTTCAATGGTTTCATCGTTCATACATTTCTTCTCATTTTCATGTGCAGCACTTTACTCAGAAAGTTGCATTGGACTGTGGTCCAGGATCAAACATGTATTTTTCAGCGGGTCCAGAGAAAGACTGTATTATATAGACTATTATGGTTCGTGTAGCAACAGATGGAGTAAAGTAGTGTTTTGTTATTAGTTTTTAAAAACCAAAATCCCCCATTGAGATTCAGGCACGTTACCAAATATAATTAAAACAAACCCAAGATAGTTCATGTGTCGCTTTCAATGGGAGCAAATGAAGCATAGTGGGCAGGGACGAGCACGATCCTATCGGCGCGGTATAGTAATCCTTTGAATATTTCCGTTAGGGAACACCTCTCTGAAGTGTGTGTGTGTACAATAACTAAATTCGCCTTTGCACTCCTTGTAAACAATGGCATTTTTTTATAAACTTTGGCAAAAGGTCACATCTACAAAACTTAGTGCATAGTTCGTAACAGATTTGACTTTTGGTAACAGAAAACTGTATTGAGATCGGCCTTTTGTGATGAAATCAGCCGAATGACGGCCAGTTCCATCTCGCCCCATAACACTCCCACTAGCGGCCACCTGGCTTCCTCTCCTCACCATATTTGTTGGGGAGTGGAAAAACCAACCGGATGCTGCAGATTTATACATCCAGTGAAACATCTGGCTCCTTGTTCCATCTGTGCCGTTACTGCTGCATACAATGGTTTACCTTTGTGTTGCTGCTGTATTTGAATACCTAATGAAGTCAGTATTAACAGTAAACACCTGTCTCCTGCTTCAGTATGCAGTGTTTTTTTAGCCAGTTTATACCAGGCATCTGTAAGCTATGGTCCTCCAGAAAGAAATGAAAATGAGCACTGACTAGTGTCAGCCAGAGTCATACAGCACCAGTCAAAAGTTTGGACACGCCTACTGATTCCAGGGTTTTTCTTTTATGTTTACTATTTTCTACATTGAAGAATAATAGTGAAGACATCAAAACTATGAAATAACACAAATGGAATCATGTGATGAAAAAAAGTGTTAAACAAATCAAAATATATTTTATATTTTACATTCTTCAAAGTAGCCACCCTTTGCCTTGATGACAGCTTTGCACAAACTTGGCATTCTCTCAACTAGCTTCATGAGGTAGTCACCTGGAATGCATTTCAATTGACAGGTGTGCCTTGTTAAAAGTTAATTTGTGGAATTTCTTTCCTACGTAATGCGTTTGAGCCAGTCAGGGGTGGTAAACAGAAGAGAAACAACAGTCCATCATTACTTTAAGACATGAAGGTCAGTCAATCCGGAAAATTTCAAGAAATGTGAAAGTTTTTTCAAGCGCTATGATGAAACTGGCTCTCATGAGGACCGCCACAGGAAAGGAAGACCAAGAGTTATCTCTGCTGCAAAGGATAAGTTCATTAGAGTTACCAGCCTCAGAAATTGCAGCCATAAGACTGCTGAACAATTAATAAAATCGCCACCGGACAATTTACGTTGACCCCTTTGTACACTGCTGCTACTCGCTGTTTATTATCTATGCATAGTCTCTTCACCCCCACCTACATGTACAAATTACCTCAGCTAACCTGTACCCCCTGCACACTGACTCAGTACCGGTGGCCCCTGTATATAGCCTCTTTATTGTTATTCTTATTGTGTTACTTTTTTATATTACTTTTTATTTTAGTCTACTTGGTAAATATTTGAACTGCACTGTTAGTTAAGGGCTTGTAAGTTGTAATTTCATGGTAAAGTCTACACTTGTTGTATTTGGCATATGTGACAAGTAAAGTTAGATTTTATTTGATATACATGCTTTCAGAAAGTATTCACACCGCTTGACATTTCCCACATGTTGTTGTGTTACAGCCTGAAATAAAACATTTATTCAATTGAGATTTCACTGATCTATACACAATACCCAATAATGTCGAATTGGAATTAAAAGTGGAATTATTATATATATATTTTTAAGTATTATGTTTAATAAAAAATGAAATGTCTTGAATCAATAAATATTCAACCTTTTTCAGAAAGTGAAAGCAGCTCTGGATATACTTCTTATGGGCAAAAAATAATCACAAGCTTTCTGCTAGTACACAAAGAGAAAATCGTTGTGCTGGTCAGTCTGTCACCTGTCGTGGAACAGAGAGAGGGTGTCCTCCCTGTCTCTCCTGTGGAGGGTGTCCCTCCCTCCCTCCCTCCCTCCCTGTCCCTCCCTGTGGAGGGTGTCCCTCCCTGCCAAGGGTGTCCCTCCCTGTCCCTCCCTGTGGAGGGTGTCCCTCCCTCCCTGTCCCTCCCTGTGGAGGGTGTCCCTCCCTCCCTGTCCCTCCCTGTGGAGGGTGTCCCTCCCTCCCTGTCCCTCCCTGTGGAGGGTGTCCCTCCCTCCCTGTCCCTCCCTGTCCTTGCCCCGCGCGCAGCGATCAAAGGTTGACTGGCGCCAATTTATAACGTCCCTGACCGAAAGGACGCAGCAAGTTGTCAATATTTCATGTTATGAGAATTGGTTTCAGGTTAATAAGGTCGTTTTCTCTCTTTTTGGAAGGAGAAACCAGAGTATTCAAAATGAGCGTGTATGTAGGTTAGTGATAATTAGCTAGCTAGTGATATATACTTTTTGTGCTTGCTGTCCAACTTGATAACGAAGTTACCTAGATAGATAGCTAGCTAGCTAACTAACTACTGTAGATAGATACTATAGATATCTAGCTAACTAACTACTGTAGATAAATACTATAGATATCTAGCTAGTTAACTAACTACTGTAGATGGATACTATAGATATCTAGCTAACTAACTACTGTAGATAGATACTATAGATATCTAGCTAACTAACTACTGTAGATAGATACTATAGATCGCTAGCTAACTAACTACTGTAGATAGATACTATAGATCGCTGGCTAACTAACTACTGTAGATAGATACTATAGATGTCTAGCTGACTAACTACTGTAGATAGATACTATAGATATCTAGCTAACTAACTACTGTAGATAGATACTATAGATCGCTAGCTAACTAACTACTGTAGATAGATACTATAGATATCTAGCTAACTAACTACTGTAGATAGATACTATAGATATCTAGCTAACTAACTACTGTAGATAGATACTATAGATCGCTAACTAACTACTGTAGATAGATACTATAGATAGCTAGCTAGCCAACTAACTACTGTAGATAGATACTATAGATAGCTAGCTAACTAACTAACTACTGTAGATAGATACTATAGATATCTAGCTAACTAACTACTGTAGATAGATACTATAGATAGCTAGCTAGCTAACTAACTACTGTAGATAGATACTATAGATATCTAGCTAACTAACTACTGTAGATAGATACTATAGATAGCTAGCTAGCTAACTAACTACTGTAGATAGATACTATAGATATCTAGCTTGCTAACTAACTACTGTAGATAGATACTATAGATAGCTAGCTAACTACTGTAGATAGATACTATAGATAGCTAGCTAGCTAACTACTGTAGATAGATACTATAGATTTCTAGCTAACTAACTACTGTAGATAGATACTATAGATATCTAGCTAACTAACTACTGTAGATAAATACTATAGATAGCTAGCTAGCTAACTAACTACTGTAGATAGATACTATAGATAGCTAGCTAGCTAACTAACTACTGTAGATAGATACTATAGATATCTAGCTAACTAACTACTGTAGATAGATACTATAAATAGCTAGCTAACTAACTACTGTAGATAAATACTATAGATAGCTAGCTAGCTAACTAACTACTGTAGATATATACTATAGATAGCTAGCTAACTAACTACTGTAGATAGATACTATAGATAGCTAGCTAGCTAACCAACTACTGTAGATAGATATTATAGATAGCTAGCTAGCTAACCAACTACTGTAGATAGATACTATAGTTGGCTAGCTAGCTAACTAACTACTGTAGATAGATACTATAGATAGCTAGCTAGCTAACTAACTACTGTAGATAGATAGCTAGCTAGCTAACTAACTACTGTAGATAGATACTATAGATAGCTAGCTAGCTAACTAACTACTGTAGATAGATACTATAGATATCTAGCTAACTAACCAACTACTGTAGATAGATATTATAGATAGCTAGCTAGCTAACCAACTACTGTAGATAGATACTATAGTTGGCTAGCTAGCTAACTAACTACTGTAGATAGATACTATAGATAGCTAGCTAGCTAACTAACTACTGTAGATAGATACTCTAGATAGCTAGCTAACTAACTAACTACTGTAGATAGATACTATAGATAGCTAGCTAGCTAACTAACTACTGTAGATAGATACTATAGATATCTAGCTAACTAACTAACTACTGTAGATAGATACTATAGATAGCTAGCTAGCTAACTAACTACTGTAGATAGATACTATAGCTAGCTAGCTAACTAACTACTGTAGATAGATACTATAGATAGCTAGCTAGCTAACTAACTACTGTAGATAGATACTATAGATATCTAGTTAACTAACTAACTACTGTAGATAGATACTATAGATAGCTAGCTAGCTAACTAACTACTGTAGATAGATACTATAGATAGCTAGCTAACTAACTACTGTAGATAGATACTATAGATAGCTACAGTAGCTACTTCACATTCAATAGCTAACTTCCTAGCCTTTTCCCTCTCAGCTAACGTTAGCTATGACGGGTTCTTTCTCAATAGCACTTGTTTGTTTCTTTACAGGTTCATCTTTTAATGTTGAGGATGTCCTCAGACCTTCTATGAAAGAGGGTAATGTTAGGCAAACATACAAATAGTTTGACTTTGCTAGATATATCTCATATCAAATGTTTTCAAATATTTGCCTTGAGAATAATGTCAAGCTGATGTATATTTCAGGTGGGCTTGAAGATGTCGAACCCAAAGTTGAGCAGCTGATGAATAAACTTAAAAAGCTGCAACAAGGTAGCTATTATTAACCCCTTTCCACACTACAAATCCATCATACACGCCTAATGGAAGAGCGAGGTTGATTAGGGTTTAAAATATACATATACATAAATGAAGAACTCAGGCTAATAACAGAAATTTGATTCAGTATTATTTTGTCATAGTTGATCTGGCTGAAGATAGCATCCTACAAGCCATAATGGTTTTGTGTCAGTAAACGTGTGGTTATGCACGCAGCGTGGTGTGGATGTATGTGTTTTTGGTGTTCCCTCTCAGGTAAGAGAGCTATAGAAGAGGAGGTGAAAGAGGCCCAGTCACTCAGAGACTCTCTGCAGGAAGAACTCGATGCCCGTAAGAAAACCCTGAAGAAATCCCCTGGCTTTGCTCTCATACTTAGTAATATTAGCTACATCCTTTGTTCTTCTTCTCTTCCCACTGGACACAAACATCAATTCAACATCTATTCAACATTGTTTCCACTTAATTTTATTGAAATTATGTGGAAACAATGTTGATTCCAACCAGTGTGTGCCTAGTGGGTTGCTTCCTTTGGGTAATCACTGATCCAATATGACTAGATTGGGGGAAAATTATCTCCGGCTTTCAGCCATCCATCCAACCATCTCAGATCAGAGATAAGCCTACTTCTTCGAAGACAGGATTTTTTTGTTTAAGAGTATTGGAACAGTTTAGAAAAAAGATGAAGTGGTGCTTAGTGGTCTTGGTTTTCTAGTAGTCCTGAAGTGTACAAAATTGCTGACGCCAGCATCACTTGTTCTTCCCCCAGTACAGACGGAAGCTTACCGACTGGAGGGAGTCCACAAAGAGAAGGAAGGTGAAGTGACAACACACAGAACACTCACTTTTACCCGTTAAGGCCGTACACATTTTATTCAACGTTTAACAGATGCCTCTCACATTTCTCAAAAATCGCAAAAGTAATGTCCTCAAGTTTCCACTAAAGAGATACACAACTTCCTCGTTTTTATGGCCTTAGCACAGCTTATAATGAGGCTAACATCGCTAGAAAAGGTTGCTAGGTGTAATATTGAGTTGTAGTATTTTTTTTACAAAGGGGGTCCACTTATTTGTATAGTTTTTTCGCTTTGTTAAAACAGTAAGATACATTTGTATTTATGTCATGAGAAAAGTAGCCATTCTGGAAATACTGAGAGATTCCTGCCATGACATCATGGCAACAGAATGATGATTGGGTTAGAATAGAGTAAGCCTTTAGTGGAGACGTTTGTTTTATTTGACTTTCAGGGTTTGTTATATTACACACTGACTCATCTCAATGGTATGCTGATGTTAGACCTGATGATTGTGGTCAGTCTCAAAGATCTGATCCCATTTATCAGTCATTCTTAATTTTCCAGTTACAGAATATTACAACACATGAATGAACCTACTACCAAAATCAGTAGACCTTATTCCCGTCTATGCCTGAAATCCATAGTGCTCTCAAAGGTAATACGTTTACAGATGTTTTTGTCAATTTAAAACTGATGATGATGTTTTTATCCCAGAGTCGTGCATGGTGCTGCAGTTCCAGTGTGAAGAGATGGAACAGGACTCTACCAGGTGAGCAGTTACACCTGCCTGGTATGCACCTTCACCTCTCTCCAGTCTCCACCCACTTTGTTATGGTCAAGCAGCCAGCTTCCAGACCAGATCCCTTCTTCAGATCAAACACTAGATTGCAGCATATCTTCATGTTCATGCAGGCCTAGAGCGGACATGATCTCTATTCAGAGTCAGTTTAAGATTAAATCATATACACAGAGAAAGACTTGAAAACAGAACAATGGATTTGTTGGCATCGTGGACTAACATACCGAACCGAACCTGTGACGTGAGGAGTTATTCAGCACCATCTGGTGTTTGGTTCAACATCTGCAGGTGGAAACTTTGACTGTAAAGATCCTGACAAAACAGGATGAAGACACGGCATGTGTCAGAAAGCTGCTGCTGCTGCTGGTAAAGAAATTAACTATGAAATGATCCCACTGAGTTATTTGAACGCTCAATTCTGTAGGACCTGACAAAGACAGCGGTCTAAGGCACTGCATCTCAGTGCAAGAGGCTTCACTACAGTCCCTGGTTCGAATCCAGGCTGTATCACATCCGACCATGATTGGGAGTCCCATAGGGCAGCGCACAATTGGCCCAGCGTCGTCCAGGTTTGGCCGGGGTAGGCCGTCATTGTAAATAAGAATTTGTTGTTAACTGACTTGCCTAGTTTAAATAAAGGTTAAATGTAAATTTAAAAGACACGTCGGTCTGTGCGCCTCAATAAATCACAGTGGCAGGAAGCATATCACAGTGGCCGACATTCCTCATCTCCTGTCCAGCACCTGAACAAGTTAAGTGTGTGTATGTATCCTTGTTCACAGGCAGCAGCAGCTAAACAGGAAGAGTGAGGACCTGATAGAACAGTACAGATGTCAGATCCAGGAGACCAAGCTCAAACACAGGAAACACCGGTACACTTGTAGCGGTGCAGGGGGAACAGTCAGAATGGGGGCTTGAACCAACAGCTGTTAGATCAGATAGAGGGGGAATTGTCAGAATGGGGGCTTGAACCAACAGCCACTAGAGAGATCAGACTATGTATTGTGTGTTTTTTTTTCCCGACAGGATGAAGTTTGAAAACCAGCTCCAGCAGCTGATAGGACAGCATAAGAACCTGCACTCTGTCTTTGTGAGTTTGTCTGCTTGTAACTGTGAAAAATTTGAAAGATTTCAGAGAAGCATCTTCCATGTTTCTTTCACATATCCAGTCTTTCCAGATCTGCGAATACTAAGTGTTGTGTCTTCCATCCAGAGCCCAGACAGACTGCCTGCTGAAATAGAGAGCGTTGAAAACGCAAAGTCTCAGCTGCTGAAGGCTGGTAAGAAACTCTGATGACTGTAGACTTTAACACGATAGACTTTAACATGGGCTATTAGCACCATCAGGTGTGCAACTGTGATGTATCTGTGTGTGTGTGTGTGTGTGTGTGTGTGTGTGTGTGTGTGTGTGTGTGTGTGTGTGTGTGTGTGTGTGTGTGTGTGTGTGTGTGTGTGTGTGTGTGTGTGTGTGTGTGTGTGTGTAGAACAGCTGAAGTTGTCTCAGCTCTGCCATCTAGAGGAGGCGCTGGATGAGGCCAGGAGGCAGACTTCGACTGACACCGCAGACAAACACACAGACTGAACCCTGGAACTGCACACTGTAAAAACGACCACTGTGTACAATTACAGATATTACCATGGCTCATAGTTAGAGAGGGTTCACTGTGTAGAAGCAAAGTTGTGAATGTTTTGTGATTGTTCTTCTGCCCTTGATGTTGTGTATTGTGTTACTCTGTTTGATATTGTGTTCCTATGTTTGATGTTGCTTATTGTGTTCCTCTGTTTGATATTGTGTATTGTGTTCCTCTGTTTGATATTGTGTTCCTCTGTTTGATATTGGGTATTGTGTTCCTCTGTTTGATATTGGGTATTGTGTTCCTCTGTTTGATATTGGGTATTGTGTTCCTCTGTTTGATATTGTGTTCCTCTGTTTGATATTGTGTATTGTGTTCCTCTGTTTGATATTGGGTATTGTGTTCCTCTGTTTGATATTGTGTTCCTCTGTTTGATATTGTGTATTGTGTTCCTCTGTTTGATATTGGGTATTGTGTTCCTCTGTTTGATATTGTGTTCCTCTGTTTGATATTGTGTATTGTGTTCCTCTGTTTGATATTGGGTATTGTGTTCCTCTGTTTGATATTGTGTTCCTCTGTTTGATATTGTGTATTGTGTTCCTCTGTTTGATATTGTGTATTGTGTTCCTCTGTTTGATATTGTGTATTGTGTTCCTCTGTTTGATATTGGGTATTGTGTTCCTCTGTTTGATATTGTGTTCCTCTGTTTGATGTTATGTATTGAGTTCCTCTGTTTGATGTTATGTATTGAGTTCCTCTGTTTGAAGTTATGTATTGAGTTCCTCTGTTTGAAGTTGTGTTTCTGGATAATTTGTACATCATTATTTATTGATTATTTATTTGCTGCTGAGCTGTTTGCTTTTAAACAGATTAAATACAGTTGTCTATGCTGGTTGAGGGTTACGTGTTTGTGGATTGAGAGTCTCACACGGATATGAATAAACGATCATCACCAACATGAATGCAACACAGACAGTCACGGGTGGTGTTAAGTACTTAAGTAAAAAATACTTTAAAGTACTACTTAAGTCGTTTTTTGGGGTATCTGTACTTTACTTTACTATTTATATTTTTGACAACTTTTACTTTTACTTCACTACATTCCTAAAGAAAATAATTCACTTTGTACTACATACATTTTTCCCTGACACCCATAAAGTACTCGTTACATTTTGAGTGCTTAGCAGGACAGTAAAATGGTCCAATTCACACACATCAAGAGAGCATCCCTGGTCATCCCTACTGCCTCTGATCTGGTGGACTTACTAAACACAAATGCTTTGCTTGTAAATTGTGTTGGAGTGTTGGAGTGTGACCCTGGCAATCCGTATTTTTTTTTTTATTGTGCCGTCTGGTTTGCTTAATTTAAGGAATTTTAAATTATTCATACTTTTACTTTTGATCCTTAAATATAATTAAAACCAAATACTTTTAGACTTTTACTCAAGTAGTATTTTACTGGGTGACTTTCACTTTTACTTGAGTCATTTTCTATTAAAGTATCTTTACTTTTATTAGTATCTTTACTTTTACTCAAGTATGAGGATGTAGTACTTTTTCCACCACTGACAGTCACACAGACAGACACATACACACATAAACTCAGCAAAAAAAGAAACATTCATTTTTCAGGACCGTGTCTTTTAAAGATAAATTGTAAAAATCCAAATAACTTCACAGTTCTTCATTGTAAAGGGTTTAAATACTGTTTCCCATGCTTGTTCAATGAACCATAAACAATTAATGAACATGCACCTGTGGAACGGTCGTTAAGACACTAACAGCTTACAGACGGTAGGCAATTAAGGTTACAGTTATTAAAACTTAAGACACTAAAGAGGCTTTTCTACTGACTCTGAAAAACACCAACAGAAAGATGCCCAGGGTCCCTGCTCATCTGTGTGAACGTGCCTTAGGCATGCTGCAAGGAGGCATGAGAACTGCAGATGTGGCCAGGGCAATAAATTGCAATGTCCGTACTGTGAGATGCCTAAGACAGTGCTACAGGATCGGTACATCTGAACATCACACCTGCAGGACAGGTACAGGATGGCAACAACAACTGCCCGAGTTACACCAGGAATGCAAAATCCCTCCATCAGTGCTCAGACTGTCTGCAATAGGCTGAGAGTGGCTGGACTGAGGGCTTGTAGGCCTGTTGTAAGGCAGGTCCTCACCAGACATCACCGGCAACAATTGCCTATGGGCACAAACTCACCATCGCTGGACAAGACAGGACTGGCAAAAAGTGCTCTTCACTGACGAGTCGCGGTTTTGTCTCACCAGGGGTGATGGTCGGATTTGTGTTTATCGTCAAAGGAATGAGCGTTACACTGAGGCCTGTACTCTGGAGCAGGATCGATTTGGAGGTGGATGGTCCGTCATGGTCTGCGGCGGTGTATCACAGCATCATCGGACTGAGCTTGTTGTCTTTGCAGGCAATCTCAACGCTGTGCGTTACAGGGAAGACATCCTCCCTTATGTGGTACCCTTCCTGCAGGCTCATCCTGACATTACCCTCCAGCATAACAATGCCACCAGCCATACTGCTCGTTCTGTGCGTGATTTCCCGCAAGACAGGAATGTCAGTGTTCTGCCATGGACAGCGAAGAGCCCGGATCTCAATCCCATTGAGCACGTCTGGGACCTGTTGGATCGGAGGGTGAGTGCTAGGGCCATTCCCCCCAGAAATGTCCAGGAACTTGCGGGTGCCTTGGTGGAAGAGTGGGGTAACATCTCACAGCAAGAACTGGCAAACCTGGTGCAGTCCATGAGGAGGAGATGCACTGCAGTACTTAATGCAGCTGGTGGCCACACCAGATACTGACTGTTACTTTTGATTCCACATGTCTATGGAACTTGTTCAGTTTATGTCTCAGTTGTTGAATCTTAAGTTCATACAAATATTTACACATGTTAAGTTTGCTGAAAATAAACGCAGTTGACAGTGAGAGGACGTTTCTTTTTTTGCTGAGTTTATATATTGTAATGGTAACCTAGGTATTTCGGCCTTATTGAAAAGAAGTGGATATTCAACCGGCAGCAGAAATGTTTACGTTTAGACATAGGGGTCAAAATTAATTAAGCTTAGGTGTAGTTTCAGTAAGGTCAAAACAATGCATAACATTTAAAATTGGGTTAGTGTACTGCCGTGATTTTCTACCGGTTGAATACACTGCCACTGGCTGGGATGAGAACGCCCTCATAAAAGACATCCAAGGGTCTTTCCTGGTTTAAGATTAAATAAATACCATAGTGTGAGTATCTTCTGGCTTGTGAGTAACCTTTACATGCATTACAATGTAATCATCTGTAGTTATATTAATTATAGCATCAGCCGTATTCCAGTCGACAGACACTGGTATGCACTAATGCTGCAGAACTGCTGAGGGTGTGTGGGTGTGTGTGTGTGTGTGTGTGGGGGGTCTCTTTCTCAAGATGAAGTTTTCATCCCTCTGGTATTCTGTCACATACTGGTATAGTAATTTACTTTTCTTGTTCCTTCATACTGGAGAAGCCACAAACACACACAGCTCCACTGGGACCAGTAATCTGAAGCCAACAGACTTTGTTAGCACAGATGTCTCGTGTGTTAATTATCTAACCAACACATGATTATGTAATTTATCACAGTTACACACACAGGGAAAAACACATGTTGCTGTTTACCTTTACTCCCCACACTAAGGTGAGAAATGACCTTGCAGCATTTCGGCTCCACTGTGTGTTTGACCTCAGTGCGTTTGGGCTGCACTAAGTCACCTGATACGCAGGTTTGACATTACAGTGTGGAAAATGCATTGTGGGAAAGCTCACTAGAAGGGGAACAAAGACATTTTCGCATGTGTAGTAGATGTATGTGGGTGTACTCTATGTGGCGGGGGCGGCAGGTAGCCTAGTGGTTGGGCCAGTAACCGAAAGGTTGCTAGATCAAATCCCCGAGCTGACAAGGTAAAAAACCTGTCGTTCTGCCCCTGAACAAGGCAGTTAACCCACTGTTCCTAGGCCGTCGTTGTAAATAAGAATTTGTTCATAACTGACTTGCCTAGTTAAATAAAGGTTAAAAAAAATAATAATAAAGTGTGTCTGTGTGAGTGTACTCTATGTGTCTGTGTGAGTGTACTCTATGTGTCTGTGTGAGTGTACTCTATGTGTCTGTGTGAGTGTACTCTATGTGTCTGTGTGAGTGTACTCTATGTGTCTGTGTGAGTGTACTCTATGTGTCTGTGTGAGTGTACTCTATGTGTCTGTGTGAGTGTACTGTCTGTGTGAGTGTACTCTATGTGTCTGTGTATATATACACTGAGGATCTAAACCCCCTCTTCTCAACTCCAGTGTCTCTAGGGTTGAGAGAGAGAGAGCAATAGGCTAGTGCTGCTGCAGACAGGATTTCTCTCAAACTCCTGATCCACTCTCTTAGTTTACCATCCAGCTTCCAGTGTGCTGATCCAGGCCAGGGTTTATCTGCTGCCCAGAGTCAGGCCCAGTCCTGTGGCTTTGCTCTATGGCCAGGAGGTGAGTCAGAGAGAGGGGGTGGAGATGAGAGAGATTGAGAAAGGGAAGTTGGGTGTGGCCCTGAATGAGCCCTTGGCACATTCCTAGAAGAGACTGTGCCCTCAATACCACCGCGCACACCTTTCCAGCTGCTAACTTAGAAAAATAAATATTCAGGTGAGCAGCATACATACACTAAGTCTACGACACTCTCATTCATACACGTGTGTGGTAGTATACTCACACTGTATGCAAATAAACTTTTAATCATACACACCCAAGAGCAGTATATTTGCTTAACCAGGTCTAGAGTAGGTGTGTGTATGTGTACAGGTAACAGGGCAAGGTGCACCCAGGTATGTGGGCAAACTTCCAGATCGTGAGACACCCTGGAGAGCGAACGCTGAACACACATCCATGTGCCAGAGTGTGTGTGTGTGTGTGTGTGTGTGTGTGTGTGTGTGTGTGTGTGTGTGTGGATGTAGGATATCATGGGAGCAAAGTGGGACTGATCTGACAGGACAGCCCCCCACACACACACAGAGACACAGTAAGATAACTCAGTGCCCCTTAGTTTACACATGGGAGACATTAGAAAGAACATCAAATAATCCACATTTAGCTTCACCGGCGTTCAGGGTTCTGAGTTTGCACTTGTGGGACTTTTTGCGTGGGTTCCAATAAACTGGGCAGGGTGAATAGATCAAATGTATCTGACAGATGGGGTATACCTATGACTGGTAGACATGGATCACTTTGCTATGTTAACACTATGCAGCTGAATCAGTAGGCAGGATGTTTAGGCGCTATGACTCAGACTTCCCTGTCAGCAGTTAGAAAGAGAGAGGAGGGGAAGCGGGAAATAGAGAGAGAGAGAGAGAGAGAGAGAGAGAGAGAGAGAGAGAGAGAGAGGGGGAAGGGACATAGAGAGAGAGAGAGAGAGAGAGAGAGAGAGAGAGAGAGAGAGAGAGAGAGAGAGAGAGAGAGAGAGAGAGAGGAGGAGGGGACGAGGACATAGAGAGAAGGGGAAGCGGGACATAGAGAGAGAGAGAGAGAGAGAGAGAGAGAGAGAGAGAGAGAGAGAGAGAGAGAGAGAGAGAGAGAGAGGAGGAGGGACGAGGACATAGAGAGCGAGTGAGAGAGAGAGAGAGAGAGAGAGAGAGAGAGAGAGAGAGAGAGAGAGAGAGAGAGAGAGAGAGAGAGGAGGAGGGCATAGAGAGAGAGGGAGAGAGGAGGAGGGACAGAGATAGAGGGGGGAGAGAGGGGGAAAGAGGGGTGCATACTCCACTGACTGAACCACGTACCAGGCTACAGCTCACTGTTGAATGGAGAGAGAGAGAGTTTATTTCACTTTTGTATATTATCTACTCCACTTGCATTGGCAATGTTAACATATGTTTCCAATGGGTTAAATTGAGATGTTTGATGTTCCTCCAAATTAAGTTTATTTTTCAGGAGATGTTTTCCAAAAAGGTCCGTCCACACACACACACACACACACACACACACTCTGGCTGTACTTTACCTGCCCACCCAATTTATGCCAATATTGTCAAATTATCCCAAGGTAATATTTTTGAAAAACGTCACTAGAGTCAACTTCCAATAGTTTTCATCTGTCAGCGTTCCAGCAGTGAGAATGGGAGGAGTTAAGAGAGAGGAAAGCCTGGAAAGGGTAGTTCCTCAACTTCTCCCTGGTTGTATGTCCGCGGTGTGGAAGCGGACGCGCGGAGCGGTAGGATCCGACGGAGGCAGACAGGTCGGGCCTGTAGTGTGGAGCTCCGGGGCGTTTTGGGCGGATAAGGTGGAGTCCTACCGGGAGACAGGAATGTACACCGTAGACAAGTACTGACGAGCCGGTGAACACCAGTGGAAGTACCGCGGGAGGGATATACGGCGATATATAGCGATTCAAGCCAGAGAGAAAAAGTAGCCAAGACAAAGTAGCCTACAAGTTGTTGCCCACTGGAGGGTAAGAGACTATTATTATGTCCATAACAACTCGCTCTGGAACAGGTCAATCTGTCCTGGTGATCTCCGTGTCTTCTGGAAATTAGCCTATTGCAATAATCTCTAGGCCTATGTAACTCAATATAGGCCTATGTCTGTAGCAAGACAATGAAATAGTACTTTGATACTTACAGCTGTAACATTTTTGTACTGTAGTTCTGTAGGCGACAGTATCTATCTCATCGTTGTTTTATTAGGCTACTGTAATAACGTCTGGTTTCATTGAAAGTTGCCAAGCAATACAAACTCTGCAAGACTTGCGTGTCAGTCTTCAATGAATTAGTATGAATCCACATAGACACAAAGAAACTAATTTATTATAATAGCCCTCTGTTATAGCCTAACTTATATCCATAGACATTATAATAGCCCTCTGTTATAGCCTAACTTATATCCATAGACAGGACAGTATGTTAAACACCCCACCTATCAGTCGTGTTATCTAATAGGCCTATTGTACAGTTGGACTAAAGTAAATTGATATAATCCGTTTCCTTTGTGTTGTAAATTACCATACAGAAGGTGTGTGTGCTGAGTACAGATGTTCTGCTCTGTATCTTACTGAGACTTTGGTCCATGTCTAGATAGTGTGCATAGAGTACTTCAGATAATAGGCATAGTACACTCCGTGTGTGTGTGTGTGTGTGTGTGTGTGTGTGTGTGTGTGTGTGTGTGTGTGTGTGTGTGTTTCAAGTTGTATTAGTCACATGTACAGGGCAGACATTGGTGTACACCATCCAACGAAATGCTTACTTTCAGGTTCGTTCTCGACAATGAGAAAGCGTAAAACGACACACGTAAAAACGACACATTTGTGAACTCAATGACCAACCTTGGTTCATATCTTAGTTTTCAGTCTTTATATTCCAAAATAGTGGAATAGCGCATATAGATCTCTGCAGGACTCCACCAATCAGGCCTTTATGGTGGAGCGGCCAGACGGAAGCCACTCCCCAGAAAATGCACATGACAGCCCACTTGGAGTTTGCCTAAAGGCACCTAAAGGACTCTCAGACCATGAGAAACAAGATTCTCTGGTCTGATGAAACAAAGATTGAACTCTTTGGCCTAAATGCCAAGCGTCATGTCTGGAGGAAACCTGGCACCATACCTACGGTGAAGCATGGTGGTGGCAGCATCATGCTGTGGGGATGTTTTTCCGTGGCAGGGACTGGGGGACTAGTCGGGATCAAGGGAAAGATGAACGGAGCAAAGTACAGAGAGATCCTTGATGAAAACCTACTCCAGAGCGCTCAGGACCTCTGACTGGGGCGAAGGTTCACCTTCCAACAGGACAACAACCCTAAGCACACAGCCAAGACAACACAGGAATGGCTTTGGGACAAGTCTCTGAATGTCCTTGAGTGCCCCAGCCAGAGCCCGGACTTGAACCAGAAAATAGCTGTGCAAAGGTGCTTCAACAAAGTTCTGAGTAAAGGGTCTGAATACTTATGTAATGTGATATGTTTTTATTTTTATTTTTATACATTTGCAAACATTTCTAAAAACCAGTTTTTGCTTTGTCATTATGGGCTATTGTGTGTAGATTGATGTGGGGGGGGAAAAACTATAAAATACATTTTAGGATAAGGCTGTAACTTAACACAATAGGGGTCTGAATGCTTTCCGAATCCACTGTATAACCTTATTATAATGCTTATCCAATGAAAATGCACTAAATCACCAATTTGGCACACCATTGCGCACCATGTTAGATTACACATCATGAAATATATTGAGACAAATTACAAACAGTAGCCTACAAGTAGCAAAATATAACTTAATTGACTGACCATTAAATGTATTTCAGTATGATTGAAATAGGCTTATAGCCTACTGTTTACATTTTAATGCAGTCATTTCGGTTTTCAGTCTATCCCCGTTCCGTTTAAGCAATGTTTTTCAACAGAATCGGCGGAATGAATACACCCCTGATCACCTGCACACACAGTTCATATTCATAGCAGCCACATAAAAACAGCATCACTTTGCTTTTTGTATAATTCCTTCTTGCGTCTACACTCTTTCCTCCTGCCACCTTTTCCCTTTGCTTGTGGACTTCAGTGCAGAACACAACAGCTATCTGTGACCAGCTGAAAAAAAACTGTGCTGCCTTCATGCTGTGTGTGTGTGTGTGTGTGTGTGTGTGTGTGTGTGTGTGTGTGTGTGTGTGTGTGTGTGTGTGTGTGTGTGTGTGTGTGTGTGTGTGTGTGTGTGTGTGTGTGTGTGTGTGTGTGTGTGTGTGTGTGTGTGTTCGTGTTCCTCCTGTTAGGCAATATATGCTGTCAAGGCTGCACCCTTTATGTTTGCATTGTCTATCCGTGGTCCTGTATGGCTCAGTGTGGTCCTGTATGGCTCAGTGTGGTCCTGTATGGCTCAGTGTGGTTCTGTATGGCTCAGTGTGGTCCTGTATGGCTCAGTGTGGTCCTGTATGGCTCAGTGTTTGGCTCAGTGTGATCCTGTATGGCCCAGTGTGATCCTGTATGGCTCAGTGTGGTTCTGTATGGCTCAGTGTGGTTCTGTATGGCTCAGTGTGATCCTGTATGGCTCAGTGTTTGGCTCAGTGTGGTCCTGTATGGCCCAGTGTGATCCTGTATGGCCCAGAGTGGTTCTGTATGGCTCAGTGTGGTTCTGTATGGCTCAGTGTGGTTCTGTATGGCTCAGTGTGATCCTGTATGGCTCAGTGTTTGGCTCAGTGTGATCCTGTATGGCTCAGTGTGATCCTGTATGGCTCAGTGTGATCCTGTATGGCTCAGTGTGATCCTGTATAGCTCAGTGTGGTTCTGTATGGCTCAGTGTATGGCTCAGTGTGGTTCTGTATGGCTCAGTGTGATCCTATATGGCACAGCTGGTAGAGCATGGCGGTCGCATTGCCAGGATTGTGGGTTTGATTCCCAGGGGGCCGGCCACACATACATAAAATATATGCACACATGACTGTGAGTCGCTTTGGATAACAGTGTCTGCTAAATGGAATATGTGTGTGTGGGTGTTGTCGCTCACAATAATTAATTCCAGGCAGGGTGTGTGTGTATCTGAATGTCATTGTATGTGGTGCTACTGTCTTTTCAGTCAGGCTGTGATGATATAAGACAGGTAGGGGCTCTTCAGTTAGAACAGTGATGATATAGGACAGGTAGGGGCTCTTCAGTTAGAACAGTGATGATATAGGACAGGTAGGGGCTCTTCAGTTAGAACAGTGATGATATAGGACAGGTAGGGGCTCTTCAGTTAGAACCATGATGATATAGGACAGGTAGGGGCTCTTCAGTTAGAACAGTGATGATATAGGACAGGTAGGGGCTCTTCAGTTAGAACAGTGATGATATAGGACCGATAGGGACTCTTCAGTTAGAACAGTGATGATATAGGACAGGTAGAGGCTCTTCAGTTAGAACAGTGATGCTATAGGACAGGTAGGGGCTCTTCAGTTAGAACAGTGATGCTATAGGACAGGTAGGGGCTCTTCAGTTAGAACAGTGATGCTATAGGACAGGTAGGGGCTCTTCAGTTAGAACAGTGATGATATAGGACAGGTAGGGGCTCTTCAGTTAAAACCATGATGATATAGGACAGGTAGAGGCTCTTCAGTTAGAACAGTGATGATATAGGACAGGTAGAGGCTCTTCAGTTAGAACAGTGTTGATATAGGACAGGTAAGGGCTCTTCAGTTAGAACAGTGTTGATATAGGACAGGTAGAGGTACAGTACTTCTATCTGTCATGCGTCTCAAATGAGACCTTAATTCCCTATGTAGTGCGCTACTTTTGGACAGACCCCGATGTGAATTATGTTGGGAATAGGGTGTCATTTCTGATGTGAACAGAATGGAATAGGGTGTCATTTCAGATGTGAACAGAATGGAATAGGGTGTCATTTCTGATGTGAACAGAATGGAATAGGGTGTCATTTCTGATGTGAACAGAATGGAATAGGGTGTCATTTCTGATGTGAACAGAATGGAATAGGGTGTCATTTCTGATGTGAACAGAATGGAATAGGGTGTCATTTCAGATCTGCCCAGTGATGGTAATAGAGAAGGACAGGTAATGTTTTATTAGGAGGTTATTGTTACTGACAGGAGCATAGGCTACAGACATCCGTTACTCAAACCTGTTTAAACCCTTTTGAAACCTATTATTTCTCTTGCCACTCGCTCTCTCCCTCCTTCTCTCCCTCTGCATTTCTCTCTCTCTCTCTCTCTCTCTCTCTCTCTCTCTCTCTCTCTCTCTCTGTCTCTCGTTAATCTCTCTCTCTCTCTCTGTCTCTCGTTAATCTCTCTGTCTCTGTCTCTGTCTCTGTCTCTGTCTCTCTCTCTCTCTCTCTCTCTCTCTCTCTATCTCTCTGTCTCTCGTTAATCTCTCTCTCTCTCTCTCTCTCTGTCTCTCGTTAATCTCTCTCTCTCTGTCTCTGTCTCTCTCTCTCTCTCTCTCTCTCTCTATCTCTCTGTCTCTCGTTAATCTCTCTCTCTCTCTCTCTCTCTGTCTCTCGTTAATCTCTCTCTCTCTGTCTCTGTCTCTCTCTCTGTGTCTCTGTCTCTGTCTCTGTCTCTCTCTCTCTCTCTCTCTCTCTCTCTCTCTCTCTCTCTCTCTCTGTCTCTCGTTAATCTCTCTCTCTCTGTCTCTGTCTCTCTCTCTCTCTCTCTCTGTCTCTGTCTCTCTCTCTCTGTCTCTGTCTCTCTCTCTCTCTCTCTCTCTAGTCTATTTAGATGAACAATTGTAAAACTGGATCGGTATGCTGGATCAATCTGTGTGTTTGTTTAATGAGGCGTGTTCAGGTGTGTGTGTGTGTATGAGATGTGTATGAGGTGTTTCTACAGAGCCTTTCTGTAGAGAATGTATTCACACCCCTTGACTTTCTCCACATTGTGTTGTGTTACAGCCGGGATTTAAAATGGATTACATTTAGGTTTTTGGTCACTGGCCTAAACACAATACCCCTTTTTTACAAACGAATTAAAAATTAAGTCTTGAGTCAATAAGTATTCAACCCATTTGTTATGTCAAGTCTAAATAAGTTCAGGAGTAACAATTTGCTTAACAAGTCACACAATAAATTGCAGGACTCACTCTTGTGTGCAATAAATGATTATTGTGATTGTTGAGTGACTACCTCATCTCTGTACCCCACATATAATTATATGTAAGGTCCGTTAGTCGAATAAATGATTCAACCACAAAGACCAGGGAGGTTTTCCAATGCCTCGCAAAGAAGGGCACCTATTGGTAGATGGGTTAAAAAATATCCCTTTGATCATGGTGAAGTTATTAATTAAGCTCTGGATGGTGTATCAATACACCCAGTCACTACAAAGATACAGGCGTCCTTCCTAACTGAGTTGCCGGAGAGGAAAGAAACTGCTCAGGGATTTCACCATAAGGCCAATGGTGATTTTAAAACAGTTACAGTGTTTAATGGTTGTGATGTGAGAACTGAGGATGGATCAACAACATTGTAGTTACTCCACAATACTAACCTAAATGACAGAGTGAAAAGGAAGCCTGTACAGAATAAAAATATTCCAAAACATGCATCCTGTTTGCAACACGGCACTAAAGTAATACTGCAAAGAATGTGGCCAAGCAATTATCTTTATCCTGAATATAAAGCGTTATGTTTGGGGCGAATACAATACAACACATCACTGAGTACCACTCTCCATATTTTCAAGCATAGTGGTGGCTGCATCATGTTATGGGTATGCTTGTAATCATTAAGGACCGGGGAGTTTTTCATGATAAAAAAAAAAAAGAAACGGAATGGAGCTAAGCACAGGCACAATCCTAGAGGAAAACCTGGTTCAGTCTGCTTTCCACCAGACACTGGGAGATGAATTCACCTTTCAGCAGGACAATAACCTAAAACACAAGGCCAAATATACACTGGAGTTACTTACCAAGAAGACAGTGAATGTTCCTGAGTGGCCTAGTTACAGTTATGACTTCAATCTATGGCTTGAAAATGGCTGTCTAGCAATGATCAACAACCAATTGGACAGAGCTTGAAGAATTTAAAAAAGAATAATGGGCAAATATTGTATAATCCAGGTGTACAAAGCTCTTAGAGACTTACCCAGAAAGACTCACAGCTGTAATCGCTGCCAAAGGGGATTCTAACATGTATTGACCCAGGAGTGTGAATACTTATGTAAATGATATGTCTGTATATCATTTTCAATACATTTGCTAACGTTTCTAAATGATGTTGTCATTTTGTCATCATGGGGTATTGTGTGTAGATGGGGGATTTTTATTCTTGATTTAGTCCATCTTGAATTCAGGCTGTAACACAACAACATGTGGAATAAGTCAAGAGGTCTGAATACTTTGTGTGTGTGTGTGTGTAGTTGTACAGCTTCTGTGTTGAGATGGAGACAGATGTTCCCTCTTCCTCTCGGTTCTCTCTCTTTCCCTCTCTCCCTTGGTCCGTCTATAATTCCCTCTCCTTCCCCCTCTATCTATTTCTCTGTCTCCCTCGTTCCCCCTCTCTCTCAGCGTTCACACAGGAATGCAGAGAATGAGCAGTCAGAACGTTGATTGAACACGCATGCGTTAGGCATCTCTGAGTCAGACAGAGATGATAGGCATATTATAGCCTGGAGTGGAGGTTTGGGTCTCTGCTTATTAAATCCTGCTTAAGTGGTTTATGAAACCCTGTTTGTTTACTGCCTTGTAAACAGTCCTTCCCTTCTCTTCCCCTTTGCTGAGAAACACACACACACACACACACACAAAGCAGAACGATTCCTTCCATTGGTCCTGTTTCACTACCAGAGGTCAAGACAAAGTTCTTGTTGCCACAACAAATCAAACAGATAGTCGTCCCGTGTGTGAATGGGTCTTGTTGGACATGTAAAAACTGTAGTCACTGGATGTTGTCACCAATCAGTGTGCCCTTTGTTCCCTCAAAGCTAGTAGAACAGCGTCTGATTGGCTGAACCATATCTCAACCAAGTGAACACGAACACACACACACACAGCTTGTGGAAGATATCTCAAGGGTACGCTGTGTGTTGAGTAACCTCTACTTGGCCTCAGGTCAGGGTGTGTAACCGTATCAATACAGGTAGGCTCTCGCTCTGACATAACAACATACCTCAGACGACAGGTTAGTGCAGACTTAATCAGATATGACAAAGATATCCTGTGATTTTAGAGTAGCAGTCTTGGCTAGTTGGCTGCAGACGAGTCACAGTGCTGCTGCTGACTAAAACTACAGCCAGCTTTTGTTCCGGTGGGTATGACTCTAACCTACCTGGTTACTATGGTTACCTATAGCTCTAGGTGTGTGTGTGGAAGTTTATAAAACACATACACACTATTACACACTCATCAGATAGCTAATTAGCATACTGTAGGCTGCAAACAACCCATTCACTTGTTGACCCAATCATAAACATACTCTCTCATGAATGCACTCATTCACCCAGGCAGAATCATACTCTCTCATGAATGCACTCATTCACTCAGGCAGAATCATACTCTCTCATGAATGCACTCATTCACCCAGGCAGAATCATACTCTCTCATGAATGCACTCATTCACCCAGGCAGAATCATACTCTCTCATGAATGCACTCATTCACCCAGGCAGAATCATACTCTCTCATGAATGCACTCATTCACTCAGGCACTCACATTCTCTCAAACACACACACACACTCAGTCAGTCACTCAGGCTAAATCAGTCACAGACCGCAGGTTTCCATGGTTATGTGAGCAAACAGGGAAAAACACTGTGTTCGGGGCTCATCATGTGTTCAGAGCATGCCCAGTAAATGCCACCCTGTGCAGTGCAAGGAATCTGTTGTAATCACAGAGCGTCTGGTATTGTCCCAGCAAGTGGAACACTCTTAGCGTTGTGTTTCGGTTGGTTAGATGTGTACCAATAAACACGTCACCAGTGACTTGGGTTGAAGTGCAGCAGCTGTATTTTTCCAAGTCGGTCCATTAGACTCTTATCACCGAAATGTACAAATGACATTATGCTATAGAGACCTGTGATTAGTCACTGTTAAAGAGTTCATACACATTTCTCATGACTATTATTATAGCCTACATGAAAAAAATAGGCATTATTGAGACTGGAAGGCTACTGTGCCTGATCCCATGTAAACCTGATATCTCCTGGTGTGTCCTTCATCAAGGCACGGAACCCCCCACAAAGTAGAACTGCACTGTTAGTCACACGTGGTCAACCCTCCATCTGGACAGCTCCTTGGGTGTGCAGGCTTGGCCTTTTGATTCAGCCCTGAAACACCCAAGTCTGCGTATCAAGGTCCTGTTGAGGAGCTGTTGTTTAGGCTACAATGTACAATCACACCCAGTAGCTATCCTGGAGGACGGTTGCCACCCTTGATATAAAATATTGCAACATTACAACCAAATACTTTTGTCTTTATACAATTATTCCCCCATTCAATGAATCAGGGATCAAATGGATAAGGTAGGCTACCGCAGAGCAAGGTACCTAACAAGACATGTTTATATATAAGGCTCAAATATTCATGTTTCAGGGGAGATCTATGCACACAAGTTATTTGCCAATTAGGCTATTCTTTGAATATTTTAACGTTGTCGCAATTACATGGCTACAGTTTAATAGAGGGGACTCTATCCAGCTTTCCAACGCTGAAGATGTATTTCGGCTCTACAGTGCCGGTGGAAAGGCGACAACGACATTCATTCTTAGTTAGCTATAGCTAAGTAGCGAGAGAACTTGCAGCAGTTATGTTTTGAATTGGCCATCATTTTATCTGTCATTATTTTATACCTGCTACTGAAATGTTGCTGATCTCTCTTCCGGGAACGTCACACACGCAGCACACACAGTGACACGTATGCGATAATGCCTGATATGTATATTTTTAAGTGATTTGTAATATTTAAAAGTGTGCCTTTAATGAATTGCATTAACAAAAAGTATGAAACTAATATTCATGACTTTTCATTACTTTACAAAAACTAATTTGACAGTTTGGAACTGTGCATCATGCGCATTGAAACTGGTGCATTTTCAATCTGCTCGATCTCGAACAGTTTAGGGTCACGCACAGATTCACAGACTAGTGGTAAATAAACTTGAACAAAGCAGAATCAGGAAATGAATGCCCACTCTCAATTGCTATTCAACGCAGATCCAGCCCTTATTCCGCTTTGATCAACCGTTTCTGCGTGTCAAACTGGGCCCGCGATAGGCTACTTTGTTTTACAGAAGAGCCAGTACGCAATTCCTCCAAAATTAGAAGTGCCGGTACGGCGCTCTGGCCCAGATCGAGCACTGCACGTCATCAATGTCACTCCAAACATGTATAGCACTGTGATCATATGTAACAGCATATATGTTAGTCTCAGACAGGTTTTTAGATAGGACTCAATAGCGTGATGTGTTATTATTCGTGAATATAGATGCTATAGGATAGGAATCCAGACTAGGAATCCAGACTGGAATGATATTACTTAAAGTACCTGCAGCCTGACGCGCCTGTAAAACATGTTTACTCAGCACTATTATGGATGATCCTGTCTACACTCTCTCTCTGTCTGTTTCTCTCTCTCTCTCTCTCTCTCTCTCTCTGTTTCTCTCTCGGTTTCTCTCTCTCTCTGTTTCTCTCTCTGTTTCTGTTTCTCTCTCTCTCTGTTTCTCTCTCTCTCTCTCTCTCTGTTTCTCTCTCTCTCTCTGTCTGTTTCTCTCTCTCTGTCTGTTTCTCTCTCTCTCTCTCTCTGTTTCTCTCTCTCTCTCTCTCTCTCTGGTTTCTCTCTCGGTTTCTCTCTCTCTCTGTTTCTCTCTCTCTGTTTCTGTTTCTCTCTCGGTTTCTCTCTCTCTCTCTCTGTTTCTGTTTCTCTCTCTGTTTCTCTCTCTCTCTCCCTGTTTCTGTCTCTCTGTTTCTCTCTCTCTCTCCCTCTCTCTCTCCCTCTCTCTCTCTCTGTATTTTTTCATATGTCATATGTGCAGATGGTTAAAGTACAAAAGGGAAAAGAAATAAACATAAATATGGGTTGTATTTATAATGGTGTTTGTTCTTCACTGGTTGCCCTTTTCTTGTGGCAACAGGTCACAGATATTGCTGCTGTGATGGCACACTGTGGTATTTCACCCAATAGATATGGGAGTTTATCAAAATCGGGTTTGTTTTCTAATTCTTTGTGGATCTGTGTAATCTGAGGGAAATATGTGTCTCTAATATGGTCATACATTTGGCAGGAGGTTAGGAAGTGCAGCTCAGTTTCCACCTCATTTTGTGGGCTGTGTGCACATAGCCTGTCTTCTCTTGAGAGCCAGGTCTGCCTACGGCGGCCTTTCTCAATAGCAAGGCTATGCTCACTGAGTCTGTACATAGTCAAAGCTTTCCTTAAGTTTGGGTCAGTCACAGTGGTCAGGTATTTTGCCACAGTGTACTCTCTGTTTAGGGCCAAATAGCATTCTAGTTTGCTCAGTTTTTTTGTAATTTTTTTCCAATGTGTCAAGTAATTATCTTTCTGTTTTCTCATGACTTGGTTGGGTCTAATTGTGTTGCTGTCCTGGGGCTCTGTGGAGTCTGTTTGTGTTTGTGGACAGAGCCCCAGGACCAGCTTGCAGCTTATCACATTTACATAAGTATTCAGACCCTTTACTCAGTACTTTGTTGAAGCACCTTTGGCAGCGATTATATCCTCGAGTCTTCTTGGGTATGACACTACAATCTTGACACACCAGTATTTAGGGAGTTTCTCCCATTATTCTCTGCAGAGCCTCTCAAGCTCTGACAGGTTTTTGGCAAACTCCAAGCGGGCTGTCATGTTCCTTTTACTTAGGAGTGGCTTCCATCTGGCCACTCTACCATAAAGGCCTGATTGGCGAAGTGCTGCAGAGATGGTTGTCCTTCTGGAAGGTTCTCCCATCTCCACAGAGGAACTCTGGAGCTCTGTCAGAGTGACCATCGGGTTCTTGGTCACCTCCCTGACCAAGGCACTTCTCCCCCGATTGCTCAGTTTGGCCGGGCGGCCAGCTCTAGGAAGAGTCTTGGTAGTTCCAAACTTCTTCCATTTAAGAATGATGGAGGCCACTGTGTTCTTGGAGACCTTCAATGCTACAGAAATGTTTTGGTACCCTTCCCCTGATCTGTGCCTCGACACAATTGTGTCTCAGAGTTCTACGGACAATTCCTTCGACATCATGGCTTGGTTTTTGCTCTTACATGCATTGTCAACTGTGGGACCTTGTATAGACAGGTGTGTGCCTTTCCAAATCATGTCCAATCAATTGAATTTACTTCAGGTGGACTCCAATCAAGTTGTAGAATTTATCTCAAGGATGATCAATGGAAATAGGATGCACCTGAGCTCAATTTCGAGTCTCATAGCAAATGGTCTGAATACTTATGTAAAAAGGAATTTTTGTTTTTTGATTTTAATACATTTGCAAAAATGTCTAAACTTGTTTTTCGGCTTTGTCATTATGGGGTATTATTGTGTGTAGATTGCTGATGATTTTTATTTATTGAATCCATTTTAGAATAAGGCTGTAATGTAACAACATGTGGAAGAGTCAAGGAGTCTGAATACTTTCCGAATGCCCTGTATGTGTTGTGTTGTGACTGTTGATCTAGTGTAATGTTTCGTTACACTAGGTAGCAGGGTGTGTTTGCTCTGTTCCAACATCTTTGTTGAGGAGATTCTTGTATTAATAGAGGAACCTTACTATATAAAGTAACAATGTTGCATCTATATTTCTCCCACAGGTTTGTCCCTTTACCCTAACCCCTTTAGACTAACCCCTAACCCCTTTACCCTAACCCCTAACCCCTAACCCCTTTACCCTAACCCCTTTACCCTAACCCCTATACCCTAACCCCTAACCCCTTTACCCTAACCCCTATACCCTAACCCCTATACTTTAACCCCTAACCCCTATACTTTAACCCCTAACCCCTTTACCCTAACCCCTAACCCCTATACCCTAACCCCTTTACCCTAACCCCTAACCCCTTTACCCTAACCCCTATACTTTAACCCCTAACCCCTTTACCCTAGCCCCTAACCCCTATACTTTAACCCCTAACCCCTTTACCCTATCCTCAACCCCATCATGGCCCACAGGTCCCAGAGTTCGGACTTCATGGACAACCCCCTGGACCCTAACTTCCTGCCCCCCCACTACAGAGAAGAATACCGTCTCGCCATTGATGCTCTGGTGGAGACAGACCTACAGGTACAGTGGGAGTGTTTGTGTGGTACTGCGTGTGTTGGTGTGTGTGTGTGTGCATGCGTACTCGTGTTTGTGTGTCTGCGTGTCAGTGTGTGACAACTCAGAGTGAGTGTTTGATAAATCAGTGTTTGTGTGTGTATGTGTGTGTGTAATGACTCTTTGTGGGTGTGTGTGTGTGTGTGATAACTCAGTGTGTGTGTGTGTGT
>CM059799.1:9032325-9284825 GCA_030435695.1 Brachymystax lenok tsinlingensis
TGACTCTGAATAACTTTTGTGTGTGTATGTGTGTGTGTGTGTGTGTGTGTGTGTGTGTTTTACAGATGATGCGTGTGCGGACAGTGGCGGGGGTGACGTATTTCTGTCGGACAGGGAAGTCGTTTAAAGGACAGGTGAAAGACCGCTTCCTATTGGCTGACTGCAGGGCCGTGCTCAGCGGAAACTACAGGTGAGCATAGAAATATAGCAGATAGAACAGATATCAAATACCTCTTTAGTGTAGAAGCTAACGTGTCATTTCCTGTTTCCTGTAGTTTCATGTGGTCCTATGAGAAGCTGCATCGCTGCATCGCTCATCTCTTCCTGGGAGAACTAGTCACCACCTTTGACGAGGAGTTCCGCATCCTGTTCGCCCAATCACAGCCTCTCACCGTAGACCACGCCCTAGTGCCCGTCTCCTCTGACAGCAGCAGCAGCAGTTACTACGGAAACCAGTTCGGCCTGAAGGGGACCCTGCGACACCCTCGGGGTTTCCAACGACACACCCCGGAACTTACGGGCTACCCCTTCGGAGGAGTAGAATCTGAGCGTTCTGCATTCCGTAGGGATGACCTGTTCCGACATGCCATAGAATCCGGAGGAGGACTGAATCTTGGGACGTTTGCAGCGTCGCAACAGTTCAGGATGCAGCAGTCCTTCCTGGATCAGGGGCGCTCCATGGTCTCCAGGTGGGATGGTGCACATAGATTTATTATTTAAAACTAGCTTTATGTAGAACTAGCTTTATGTAGAACTAGCTTTATGTAGAACTCACTATCACGTGAAGGTTGTAGAACTCACTATCACGTGAAGGTTGTAGAACTCACTATCACGTGAAGGTTGTAGAACTCACTATCACGTGAAGGTTGTAGAACTCACTATCACGTGAAGGTTGTAGAACTCACTATCACGTGAAGGTTGAAGAACTCACTATCACGTGAAGGTTGTAGAACTCACTATCACGTGAAGGTTGCGTCTGCAATGGCTTGCTATTCCCTATTCCCTATATTTCACTGTGAAAAGAATAGAATGCCAAAGTCAACCATGCTCCTTGTACCGTCTTCACATTTTGGTGCCTTAAAATTAAATCTAAAAAGGGATTCAATGTTATATTTATATCACAGATCTACACAACAGCATACTCTACATTTTCAAAGTGAATGACAATTATAGAAAATGTTTCAAAATGAAAAAGCTAAGATTTCTTGATTGCGTATGTCTTCACACCCCAGAGTTCAAACTTGGGAAGAAAGATCCAATTTAATCCCATGTAAAATGTCATTTTAAAGTAGTAAAATGGGAAATCTGTGCAAGGGGTGTGTAGACTTTCACTAGCGACTGTAACTTAGTAAATGAAAGTGTATGTTTCTACTGTTCCCATATTAATGTGTTTGTATGTGTTTCCGGTGGTCCCAGGCAGATGGAGATAAGTGCCAGTGACTATAAGGGTCAAAGCTACGCAGAGGGAACCCAGGAGACCTACTCCTCTTCCAGACAGTACATGAAACACAGAGTCATAAACAACCAGGAGGAGACGGAGCAGCACTACCTCAGGTACTAGTTAGTTCCTTAGTTAGTTAGGTCCTTAGTTAGTTAGTTCCTTAGTTAGTTAGTTCCTTAGTTAGTTAGGTCCTTAGTTAGTTAGTTCCTTAGTTAGTTAGTTAGTTAGTTCACTAGTTTGTTAGTTAGTTCGTTTATGTTATAATCTTTAATAAAATAATCTGTAATATGTAAATCATGTTATAATCTTTAATAAAATAATATGTAATATGTAAAGAATGTTATAATCTTTTAATAAAATCTGTGATATGTAAATCATGTTATAATATTTAATAAAATAATCTGTCAAATGTAAATCATGTTGGGTAATGATGATGATGATGATGATGGTTCTGCTGCTACTCATGATGACAATGATGATGAATTAAGACTATTTCTGTATTCCAGGGAGCAGAGCCAGTCCAGCCACTACTACCAGGGTGGTGAGGGACCTGGGTTAATGCCGGGGCTGGGGCTAGGATCAGGCCATGGACGCTACGACAAGCTGAGGAACAGACCAGCGCTGGACCAGTACTCTGACTCAGGCTACCCCCATGAGGAACCTCCTGGTCCAGAGGACTACGGCAGAGACTACCTCTCCTCTCAGGACCTGAAACACGACCCGGGACCACCACCGGATGGGGGCAGGTACGTGGTATGGAGGGTCCACTGGACTGAAGAATGATAACTAATGTCTGTTCACTGTTGAATGCTCCCACTACAGTTATTTGATGAACCGTTTAGTGACACACACACAAAGTTTAGGTCAACCATATCAGTAGTAATGTGGCTAAACTGAAGTAACCAAATCAAATCAAATGTATTTATAAAGCCCTTCTTACATCAGCTGATGTCACAGAGTGCTGTACAGAAACCCAGCCTAAAACCCCAAACAGCAAGCAATGCAGGTGTAAAAGCACGGTGGCTAGGAAAAACTCCCTAGAAAGGCCAGAACCTAGGAAGAAACCTAGAGGAACCCGGCTATGAGGGGTGGCCAGTCCTCTTCTGGCTGTGCCGGGTGCAGATTATAACAGAACATGGACAAGATTTTAAAATATTCATAAAACAGGCAGAACAGTTGAAACTGGAGAAGCAGCACGGCCAGGTAGGCCTTGAGGACAGTGGAGGTTCTAGACCCTTTCAACTGGGGGGGCCAAGCTGGGGCCAGTTGTACTGTTAGAGGGGCCAGTTACATTAGACGTTATTGTTGTCATATCGTTTTCTTCACTTCATTGCAGGCATTAGTAGGCAAAAAAACATGTCCCTCTAGTAAATGTGTGGGTTTAATTAGTTTTCCACGTTGCCACTGTCTAATAACAGATGTAAAAAAAGGATAGCAAAAATTAGTTATGCAAAAATTATTTCATACTCCACATTTAGGGGGGCCACAAGGGGGTCCAAAATTGTTGTCACAGGGGCACTGCCCCCCCCCCAGAACCGCCAGTGCTTGAGGAATGGTCCGGAGAGAGAGAGAGAGAGAGAATACTTAAATTCACACAGGACACCGGATAAGAGAGGAGAAATACTCCAGATATAACAGACGGACCCTAGCCCCCTGACACAAACTACTGCAGCATAAATAACCCTGCTCTCATCTCTCCAGGTACGGAGGGGGCAGCGACCACAAGAGGCCGACGGTGGGCCAGCCCTACGCCTGCCAGTCGTCCCCACCCATCCCAACCCCCCAGAGAAGCAGCTGTTCCCTGTCCCAGCAGAGGCAGACCAGGACCCCAAAGTCAGACAGGGCCTCCGCAGCTGGAGGATCAACTCCTACCTCAGCACCTACGAAGACACAGGAGAGGAGGGGCTGCCACAACCTCTGGGCCCTGATGCTTTCCAAGACACAGAGTCTGAGGGGGGAAACCATACGCCAATGAGGGGTCTGTATCCCGCTTTGACGCGAGAGAGCCTCTGAATGTCCCCTCCAAGCCTAGACCGGATATCCGACCGCCACGCTACGGCAAGCCCTTCATGCCCGACAGCACGAGAAAGGACGGGGCCGACAGCAGGACCATAGAGCGGGAGAGAGAGAGGGAGAGGGAGGTGGGGGGGAGGGAGGTTGGGGTGGATGTGGAGATGCCATCGTCGAGGGAGGCTTCAGGAGAGGTTGTGCTCTCCAAACACGAGTCGTTCCGGACACGGATCAACCCGATGATCCAGAGGAGCTCCCGGCTGCGCTCCTCCCTCATCTTCTCCTCCTCCAAGACGGAGACCCACCTGGGAGGCCTGGGCATGAAGGTCTTTATTACCTTTCAGATCATCTCTGATTGTTTTGATTTCATTTGTATTTGTATTTTTTGTTTATTTTTTTGCGCATTGCATTGCTACCTTGCATAAAATGTATGTGCCATACAAATAAAGCTTCATTTGATTTGATGCAGGTGGCCAACGAGGAGGATGAGGAGTCCGACCTGCATCGCACCACCTCCATCGTCCAGCAGATCCTGGAGAAGAGATTTTCCAAGTCCCGGGAACCGTTCGAGTGGCGGAAGAAGGCAGAGGAGAACGAGAGAGAGAAGAAGAAGGAAGACGAAGAGAAAGAGGCTGGGTTGAAAGAGGAGGCTACGCCCGCCAAAGTCGCCCCAGCATCTACAGATCCCCCCCAGCCGTTGAACATGAATGACCCTGCCAATAGACTGCAGTACTTCAAGGAGCTGGCTGCTAAGAGAAACGCATCCAAAGAGGCCGCGATGAAAGGACCACTTCAGAAGACACCAGACCTCTCAAACACCACTTCTTCCACCACCACCTCCTCCACCACCACTTCCTTCACCACCACTTCGTCCACCACCACTTCCTCCTCCTCCACCACCACTTCCTCCTCCACCACCACCTCTTCCCCCACCACCTCAGCCCCCAAAATCCCCTCGTTCTCTGTGACTGCTCCAGAGCCTTCCCCAATGAAACCACAAGTCCCAGCCGCACTAGAGCTAACACGCGAACTGTCCATCACCTCAAGATTCAAAACCTGTGAGCCTTCTACTACCACAGTCCAGAGGAAAGACAGCAGCTCGGAGTCACAGAGGAAAGACAGCAGCTCGGAGCCACAGAGGAAAGACAGCAGCTCGGAGCCACAGAGGAAAGACAGCAGCTCGGAGCCACAGAGGAAAGACAGCAGCTCGGAGCCACAGAGGAAAGACAGCAGCTCGGAGCCACAGAGGAAAGACAGCAGCTCGGAGCCACAGAGGAAAGACAGCAGCTCGGAGCCACAGAGGAAAGACAGCAGCTCGGAGCCACAGAGGAAAGACAGCAGCTCGGAGCCACAGAGGAAAGACAAGGAGCCCAGTAAGATTCTGAAACCTTTCCCTTTTCTGAAGCCGTTCAAGAGCTCCAACCCTCGCCGCGTCTCCTGCGATGAGGAAACACTAACAACAGACGCCACGGACGCGGAGAAGAGCGAGCTGAAGAAATCTCGCTCCCAAAGCTTGTCCAGTATGTCTCGCAGTACTCTCGCTGAGTCCAAGGAGGGCAAGAACCTGGGCTCCACCACCTCCCTCAACACCCTGGGAGGGGAGGGCAAGGTCGACACCAAGCCCCTGGACTTCCTGAAGAAGCAGACCCAGAAACTCAAAGGTATGTTGTACCGTCTGTCTGTCTGTCCGTCACAGATTGTTACGTCCATGTTTGTTGGTATTTTTTAATTGCTGTGCTCATGATCTATAAAACAAATTCCCTTCAGAGGAATTAAGATTTGAATTTATTCATTCATTCATTCATTTGTTTATACAAAGGCTTCCTGGGACCCAAGGACAAGAAGAGCTCCGGCGGTGTGACATCAGCTTCCAGCGGAGACAAGACGATGAGAACTGTGGTGGAGAGCTCTGAGGAGTCTGGGGCCGCCGCTACACGCCTAGCCTCCTCTTCCACTGCCGACGCTAAAGCTGCAGACTACGTAACTTCCTCAGACAATCACAAAATGACAGGTCCGTCTCGATACCAGACCTCCAGCGGCTCGGTTCTGTTCAGTAGCAACCTGAGAGATGATACCAAGGTCATCCTGGAACAGATTTCTGCCAACAGCCAGAAGAACCGGCTGGAGAGAGGAGGAGAGGAGGCCGGAGTGGGGAAGGGGGTAGACATGGCAGGAGAGAAAGGAGGGTTGGAGAGGGATCCGTCGCTTGGGAGGAACCGCTTCTTAAGGCCCCAGGGCAACCCTCAAGAGAGAGACAGCCTGCTGAAGAGGATGGAGAGCATGAGGAAGGAGAAGAAGGTCTACAGCCGCTTTGAGGTACTCTACTGTAGCAGACAGGAGGTCTGAAGGGAGGAAGAGGAGAGGAGGGGAGAGGGAGGCTTTGAGGTACTCTACTGTAGCAGACAGGAGGTCTGAAGGGAGGAAGAGAGGAGGGGAGAGGGAGGCTTTGAGGTACTCTACTGTAGCAGACAGGAGGTCTGAAGGGAGGAAGAGGAGAGGAGGGGGAGGCTTTGAGGAGTGTAGAGCGGTGTAAGGAGTTGAGTTGAGGAGTTGATGTTGCTATTGAGAGATGTTACACAACATATATATATTTTTTACAGATAGTTTGATAAGGATTTGCAGAAGGGGGAGGATGAGAGAGTGGGGTGGAGGGGGATGAAAGGGGGTGGATGAGAGAGAGGGGGTGGAGGGGGATGAAAGGGGGTGGATGAGAGAGAGGGGGTGGAGGGGATGAAAGGGGTGGATGAGAGAGAGGGGGTGGAGGGGGATGAAAGGGGGTGGATGAGAGAGAGGGGGATGAAAGGGGGTGGATGAGAGAGAGGGGGATGAAAGGGGGTGGATGAGAGAGAGGGGGATGAAAGGGGGTGGATGAGAGAGATAGTCAAATTGTATTCCACTCACTGTTGTTCCTGTCGTTCTGCAGATGGGGAATAACCTGGGATAACTAAAGATGGCCGAGGAAGCTATTGACTGGAAGCTTAGTGTGTGTGTGGAGGGCTCACAAACACACACACCATTCCCAGTTCACCAACATATGTGGCAAACGCATCATCAGAACCCCCGGAAGAGAGAGAGAACACAAAACACAACAACAATCAGACAACAGTCTTCCTGGATACAGTCAGACACAGTTCTAAATCTTTAAAAAACGGACTACAAAAAACACTAGCTGAAACTGTACCCATATGAGTGCCAAAGCTGGACTTCTCTTCTATGTTGCCTTACATGGACTCTATGGGACAACTCTTCACTAATTCACTGCAACCCTTCATCAAACACCTGGAGTGAAAGAGCGAGTGTTAATTTTTTACTGCAAGAAAGCAACTGAAAACTGTGTGGAAATGTGTGTGGAAACTGGTAATGCTGAAAGTATGTCTGTGGGTTTACGCCACGTCACTCACCAAACTCAGACAACTATTATTAACCAGTCTCCGAAGTAACGACAGAGGAGAGAGAGAAGGAGAGAGAGGGAGTAGGAGAGAGAGAGAGGGAGTAGGAGAGAGAGGGAGAGAGAGAGAGAGAGAGAGGGAGAGAGAGAAAGAAGGAGAGAGATGGAGTAGGAGAGAGAGGGAGAGAGGGAAAATACAGATTGAAGGAGATGGAACAAGATGGACCGACAGAGTAAGAAAGAGAGAGGTCTTTACAAAAATATTTTTTTAAATTAATCAACAGTACTTTAGATGACAAGTTGACATTGAGACTGATATGTTTCAGCCCTGTGTGAATACAGGCACCTTGAAAACATGCACCCTTCAGTTCCTTTACTTCCAGGTCTGACCTTAGAGAGTTGGATAGGGGCTGACCTTAGAGAGTTGGATAGGGGCTGACCTTAGAGAGTTGGATAGGGGCTGACCTTAGAGAGTTGGATACGGTCTGACCTTAGAGAGTTGGATAGGGGCTGACCTTAGAGAGTTGGATAGGGGCTGACCTTAGAGAGTTGGATAGGGTCTGACCTTAGAGAGTTGGATAGGGGCTGACCTTAGAGAGTTGGATATGGGCTGACCTTAGAGAGTTGGATAGGGGCTGACCTTAGAGAGTTGGATAGGGGCTGACCTTAGAGAGTTGGATAGGGGCTGACCTTAGAGAGTTGGATAGGGGCTGACCTTAGAGAGTTGGATAGGGGCTGACCTTAGAGAGTTGGATAGGGGCTGACCTTAGAGAGTTGGATAGGGGCTGACCTTAGAGAGTTGGATAGGGGCTGACCTTAGAGAGTTGGATAGGGGCTGACCTTAGAGAGTTGGATACGGTCTGACCTTAGAGAGTTGGATAGGGCTGACCTTAGAGAGTTGGATAGGGGCTGACCTTAGAGAGTTGGATACGGTCTGACCTTAGAGAGTTGGATAGGGGCTGACCTTAGAGAGTTGGATAGGGGCTGACCTTAGAGAGTTGGATAGGGGCTGACCTTAGAGAGTTGGATAGGGGCTGACCTTAGAGAGTTGGATACGGTCTGACCTTAGAGAGTTGGATAGGGGCTGACCTTAGAGAGTTGGATAGGGGCTGACCTTAGAGAGTTGGATACGGTCTGACCTTAGAGAGTTGGATACGGTCTGACCTTAGAGAGTTGGATAGGGGCTGACCTTAGAGAGTTGGATAGGGTCTGAGTGATATTTCCACCACAAAATCTTCACCTATCCAGTGTAGTCAGGTCAGACATCACTTTGAGGAATGATGGTAAAGAAGGTAGGAAGGAAGGTAGGAAGGAAGGAAGGAAAGAAAGGATGCATTTCTAAAATGTTGGAACAGAGCTGTATCTTATATAAGAGCATACAAACTGCCACGCCTTATGTCTCTGTCTGTCTCTCTGTCCGCTACACCAAAGACATATGAATAACATTTCAAAGTACATGAACACACTCTGTAAAAACACTTAGTGAGGGAATATAGTTCTGAATAATGAATTCGTGATAAGGGCTCTTAGTGTAAATATTGGCGTAATAAAACAGGCTTGTTGTTGATACTGTAACAAGTGATGGATGACAGCCAATCACCAGGCATTGGTTGTGTCATCTACATTCTGATTAATAACTGTAATGAGACAGTCAGAATTAAAGGGATGCGGCTCCTTAATTGGGGAGGACGGGCTTGTGGTAATGACTGGAGTGGAATCAGTGGAATTGTATGAAATACATCCAACAAAGGGTTTCCATGTGTTTGATGCAGTGATGGAAAAAAATATTCAATTACCCTACTTTAGTAAAAGTAAAGATACCTTAATAGAAAATAACTCAAGTAAAAGTGAAAGTCACCCAGTAAAGTACTACTTGAGTAAAAGTCTAAAAGTATTTGGTTTTAAATGTACTTAAGTATCAAAACGTAAATGGAACGGGTAAATGTACTTTAGTATCAAAACTAGAAGTATAATTATTCAGAATATAGTTCTGAATAATGAATTCGTGATAAGGGCTCTTAGTGTAAATATTGGCGTAGATAAAACAGGCTTGTTGTTGATACTGTAGCAAGTGATGGATGACAGCCAATCACCAGGCATTGGTTGTTTCATCTACATTCTGATTAATAACTGTAATGAGACAGTCAGAATATCAGAATTAAAGGTATTTTGCACAGCAGAGAAATAAGGTTTTCTTTTACAATTCTATTGTGTTTTATGATGTCATGTTTTAACAAAAAATGTATTGCATTAAAGTCATGTGGCCAAATCTGACACTGACTTGTGTATGTGGGGGTTAGTGGGTGTGTGTGGGTGGGTGCATGTGCGTGTGAGCAGAGTGTCATAGTGTATTATGGGGTAAAACTCTGGGCCTGAACTTTTTAAAATAGTGACACCATAAACTACACAACGAGCTACTGTACAACACTGCCATCTACTGTGTGTGTATGTGCTTGTGTTACTATCCTCATGGGGTACCTGAAATCCCCACGTCCCCACAAGGAAAATTCTCCCTCATGGGGGCATTTCCCAGGTCCACACGAGGACAAAGGCTATTTTAGGCTTAGGGGTTATGATTACAATTAGAGTTAAGGTTAGGAGTTAGGGGTTAGAGTTAGGGTTTAGTTTATGGTTAGGGTTTAGTTTAGAGTTAGGGTTTAGTTTAGGGTTAGGGTTTAGTTTATGGTTAGGGTTTAGTTTAGAGTTAGGGTTTAGGTTAGGGTTTAGTTTATGGTTAGGGTTTAGGTTAGGGTTTAGGTTAGAATTTAGTTTAGGGTTTAGTTTAGGGTTAGGGTTTAGTTTATGGTTAGGGTTTAGTTTAGGTTAGGGTTTAGTTTAGGGTTTAGGTTAGAATTTTGTTTAAGGTTTAGTTTAGGGTTAGGGTTTAGTTTATGGTTAGGGTTTAGTTTAGGGTTTAGTTTAGGGTTAGGGTTTAGTTTAGGGTTTAGGTTAGAATTTTGTTTAAGGTTTAGTTTAGGGTTAGGGTTTAGTTTATGGTTAGGGTTTAGTTTAGGGTTTAGTTTAGGGTTAGGGTTAGAATTTAGTTTAGAGTTAGGGTTTAGTTTAGAGTTAGGGTTTAGTTTATGGTTAGGGTTTAGTTTAGGGTTAGGGTTTAGTTTAGTTTAGGGTTTAGTTTAGAGTTAGGGTTTAGTTTAGTTTAGGGTTAGGGTTTAGTTTAGAATTTAGTTTAGGGTTTAGTTTAGGGTTAGGGTTTAGTTTAGGGTTTAGGTTAGAATTTTGTTTAGAGTTAGGGTTTAGTTTAGGGTTAGGGTTTAGTTTATGGTTAGGGTTTAGTTTAGGGTTTAGTTTAGGGTTAGGGTTTAGGTTAGAATTTTGTTTAAGGTTTAGTTTAGGGTTAGGGTTTAGTTTATGGTTAGGGTTTAGTTTAGGGTTTAGTTTAGGGTTAGGGTTTAGTTTAGGGTTTAGGTTAGAATTTTGTTTAAGGTTTAGTTTAGGGTTAGGGTTTAGTTTATGGTTAGGGTTTAGTTTAGGGTTTAGTTTAGGGTTAGGGTTTAGGTTAGAATTTAGTTTAGAGTTAGGGTTTAGTTTAGAGTTAGGGTTTAGTTTATGGTTAGGGTTTAGTTTAGGGTTAGGGTTTAGTTTAGGGTTTAGTTTAGAGTTAGGGTTTAGTTTAGGGTTAGGGTTTAGTTTAGAATTTAGTTTAGGGTTTAGTTTAGGGTTAGGGTTTAGTTTAGGGTTTAGGTTAGAATTTTGTTTAGAGTTAGGGTTTAGTTTAGGGTTAGGGTTTAGTTTATGGTTAGGGTTTAGTTTAGGGTTTAGTTTAGGGTTAGGGTTTAGGTTAGAATTTTGTTTAGAGTTAGGGTTTAGTTTAGGGTTTAGTTTATGGTTAGGGTTTAGTTTAGGGTTTAGTTTAGGGTTTAGTTTATGGTTAGGGTTTAGTTTAGGGTTTAGGTTAGAATTTAGTTTAGAGTTAGGGTTTAGTTTAGGGTTTAGTTTAGGGTTTAGTTTATGGTTAGAGTTTAGTTTAGGTTAGGGTTTAGTTTAGTTTAGGGTTTAGGTTAGAATTTTGTTTAGAGTTAGGGTTTAGTTTAGGGTTTAGTTTATGGTTAGGGTTTAGTTTAGGTTAGGGTTTAGTTTAGGGTTAGGGTTAAAGAAAATAGGATTTTGAATGGAAATCAATTTTAGTTCCCCACAAGGATAATAATACCAAACGTGTGTGTCTGTTTTTATTTAATGTTTAATCCCCTCCAAACTCTTCTCAACTAACTCCTCCCAGTCTGGTCTAGATAGTACAGCAGGGGTTAGAGGTTAGACAAGGCAGGGGTTAGAGGTTAGACAAGGCAGTGTACAGCAGGGGTTAGAGGTTAGACAAGGCAGGGGTTAGAGGTTAGACAAGGCAGTGTACAGCAGGGGTTAGAGGTTAGACAAGGCAGTGTACAGCAGGGGTTAGAGGTTAGACAAGGCAGTGTACAGCAGAGGTTAGACAAGGCAGGGGTTAGACGTTAGACAAGGCAGTGTACAGCAGGGGTTAGAGGTTAGACAAGGCAGGGGTTAGAGGTTAGACAAGGCAGTGTACAGCAGGGGTTAGAGGTTAGACAAGGCAGGGGTTAGAGGTTAGACAAGGCAGTGTACAGCAGGGGTTAGAGGTTAGACAAGGCAGGGGTTAGAGGTTAGACAAGGCAGTGTTCAGCAGGGGTTAAGAGGTTAGACAAGGCAGTGTTCAGCAGGGGTTAGAGGTTAGACAAGGCATTGATTGAGGTCATGTCATGTGTTATTAAAAGGTCATAGTCCAGCTTCGTCTCACTGTCATTTCCTTTGTCTGTGGTTTTGGTAGACAAGAGAATGGAATGGAATACCTGTGTTCACACAGGTTTATGTGAAAATGAAAGGATTGTGGTCAACACCGCTGCTTTTGTCCAACACGTGTTCCCACGGTTTGTCTGTCTCCAAAATACACTCTGTCCTTCCTCCTCAAATTGGATTGTTGTTTGTTGTCTGTCTGGTGGTTTCTCTGTTGTCTCTTCTCAGGATTCTGGATTGTAAAGAAAAGGTTAAAAGGTCATAACTTCATCTCACTAATTTCATCTGTCTGTGGTTGTGGTACTGTACAGAAGAGAACGGATACCCGCGTTCATTCTGCGTCATTTGATTGACAGAAAAGTTCCCAACCACTGTCTTTCTCCCGCCTTCTAGAAGAATATAAGATAACCTATGCACGGGAATTAAGCGACATTTCTGTTGTAAATCGATGAGCATCCGGTGAGGCTAGACATATCATATTCTACGGTATGTTGTATTTGAGGCTTATCCACCATCTCTATTTGTATAGGTAGACCGGAGTAAACAACGTGCCTATCTGCATGTTGTGTTGTCATAACGGCAGGTCAGGAGGGCAGGCTGAGATGCGACCATGGGATTGAGAATGCTGACTTCATCCGGTGGAGCCTGGGGGGGGTTTGCAGTTGGCCCGCTGGGTCATGGGCTACCTCCAACATGGAACCACGTTACAATCTAACAAATGGAGGGGCCACCCTGATCATCAACAATGTCACCAAGGAGGATGCTGTGAACTACACCTGTGAGGCATACATGACGGTGAGAAAACGGTGCTTTAAATGAATGGGGAGAAGTGTACGAGCAGCACTCTGGGAGAAAGGTCGAGAATTAAGATGTGTTATCAAAACTTAACAATCTGCTAAATGACGTGGTAAAAATTGGTGTACTGAAATAAGATGGTAATGAACTACCTAACTAATTATAATGTAATGGCCATGATCTTAGAATGACATATTTCTTATGCCATATTGATATTAATGTCATACACGTGTTTTAAGATATTTCCATTGTTGTTTAGATGAATGTCTACCTGACTCAGGCACCACAGTTGATGGTTCTCTATTCACTGGTAAGATTCTGACCTCACTCTCTACACTAGATAGAGGCCCACAATGGAAACAACTCTCTTTTGAAAAAGCTTGGTAAGATTTAGACAAGGGAAATAAGTGGGCAGAATCAATATTTGTTTTGTTATTCCATAAAAACAGAAACTTTAGAAAGGGGGTGGCAAATCTGTGAAAAAATAACAATTATAAAATAATTTTTCTTTCATCTCTCTGTGTTTTCATAATTTTCTGTCAATTCGCAAGTGGCTGAATCTCACTGGTGAAATGATCAGAGCGAGGGAAACAGCTCCCCTCTTTCTCAGTATGTGATACCCATTTATCTGATGCTGTCTGAACCTAAAGAGTATAACATGTTGCCACTGTAGAATTTGATTGATTGATGCTAGCAAGCATTTTGTCTCTTGATAATTTTTTGTTTTAAGAATTATCCAATCAGCATTGAGCTGAGCTCAACTGTGGGTTGTCCTGGCGCCGTAATACACCCCCCAAAGGGAGGCCAATTTGGATTTGGCTTCACACCAATCAAATAACATCTTAAGCGAAACGTCATAATTGTAAGAAAAACGTGTCTGTTTCTCGTCTGCTTGTGTTGATGTCGTGCAGTAGCTAGCTTGCTAAATCGACCCTTTCCTAAGCCATGGATGGAGATTTGGACTTGTGGTTTTGACTTAATTCTCTGTACAGGCCAGTGATTATGATGGCGATTCTGATCTAACCACACATTATTATATTGTGCTACTGGCCTGAGACGATTAAAGTTCAATATGTAGCCTAGTAGACTCACGTTAACTAGCTAGCAAACTTACCTGGTTCATTGTCGCCCATGCGAGGAAGTTAGGCTAGCAAGCATTTTAGCTAGGTGGCACATGAAAATGAAAACTAAAAGCATACAGAGCCATAGACTGTTTTGCCAACATGAAAGAGAGAAGGATGGCATTGGCATTCAACTAGTCTACAAGTAGGGAGTCCCCCCCCCCCCTCAGAAATCTTACACATGCACGCACACACACAGAAATCAGTACCATGGACAGCCACGTGATATTTAGCAACATTAATTTGACTAAATTGTTTTTGGTATCTTTAAGTTTGTTTTCAGTGTATTAAACTAAGTATATATAGCTAGTTGATTTGAAGATGTTTAAATGTTTAAGTTGAATTGGTGCTGGAATAGCGGAGACGGTGCTCCTGCTGTCTTTGTGCTGACTTGAGGTAACTCCGTGGGTCTAAATTAGTATTTGTTTAGTAAAACTCTCAAAAACATTAACTTGCTTGACCATGCTGCAGGTCATTTAACTGTTTGTACATGCAATATTTGCTTTGTAAACTTCACCAGACAGATGTTGTTCTCCAGTTTTGTGATGAAACAAACTTTTCTTCAAAATTTCCGACTTGCTAACTGGTTGAACGCGGGCACGTGTATAACTACAAACAGTTAGCAAATTGGAAACAGTTTTTTTTTACTAGATTACTAATCTACCGTCTTCCCTCAAAGTCCCACCCACAGTGATTGATTGACAGGTCTGAAATCCTACCAACTCTGTGAGGGAGTGGCACATTGTGGCATTTCATATCTTGCAGTAAAACTGTAAATATGACTTTAATATCAAGAGAAGACAGGTTTAATCATTGTAAAATAAGAATTTGTTCTTAACTGACTTGCCTGGTTAAATAGAATGGCTCTTTGGATAGCTTTTGCTACAGCCTATATCAATGAGCATTAGCATTCTAGCTAACGAATGCTGAAACCAAAATAGTTATTTTGCTAATATCACAACCAAATATAATCTTAGCGACTGTGCAAGCACGAGTCAAAATATCATTATAAGCATATGAGAACCCCCAAAAATTATTTTGTTTGTAAGTAATAAAAACTTAAATGTAGGCAATGTTGAATGGGCACAGATGAAGATGGCTTTCTTACACCGTACCCAAACCGGTCGCACACGTGCGCAATTGTGCGCAAATTGATTTTGTTCCCCCACATCAAACGCGATCACGACACCCAGGTTGAAATGTCAAAACAAACTCTGAACCAAATATATTAATTTGGGGACAGGTCGAAAAGCATTAAACATTTATCGCAATTTAGCTAGCTAGCTTGCAGTTACTAGCTCATTTGTCCTATTTAGCTAGCTTGCTGTTGCTAGCTAATTTGTCCTGGGATATAAACGTTGAGTTGTTATTTTACCTGAAATGCACAAGGCCCTCTACTCTGACAATTAATCCAGACATAAAACGGTCAACCGAATCGTTTCTAGTCATCTCTCCACCTTCCAGGCCTTTTCTTCTTTGGACTTTATATGGCGATTGGCATCTAATAGTATTACCATGATGACTACAGACCTCAGTTCATCTTTCAATCATCCACGTGGGTATAACCAATGAGGAGATGGCATGTGGGTATCTGCTTCTATAAACAAATGAGAAGATGGGAGAGGCAGGACCGCTCGTTGGCGGACGCGAGCAGTGTGGGTGCAAGGTTGAATAACATGTATGTGTACATTTATGTTGAAACGCGACGAGAGCGGTGTGGTCAGCATGTTACTGCCACCAAGAGTAGCGTGCATCTGTGCGTTATGTAAGTTTGTCATGTTCTGGAAAAAGGTATATTCCCCACAAAAAATATATAATAATAAAAAATGTATAAATAAGAACAAAAGAGTAAAAAATATATTTAAAAAATAATCTGGATATTTTCCACGGGCTGTAAATGGATGATTTTCACCATATATGGTTAAATAGAGGCGTTTCTAAATGCAAATAGCATGATGCATGAGCACTGAGGCTGGGAACAATTTGTATTTATTAATGGTTATCTCCTATCGGTGTACATATGACGCTCGTAGGGTTGTTTGATAAATTACACTTTTTTTATGTAATATTCTAGAATAGTTTCTACGCAATATTGATACATGAATCCCCTGGTAAGTATAATGGACAATATGTGCTGAAGGGCTGGTCTTCGGTAGGGCACAGTGACAGACTGCATACTACGTACGGACTGGGCAGTGGGGAAGAGAAAAACAAACGGTAAGTTTCGGTTTCCAAATCCCAACGTCAGGGAAATTCCACCAGGACCATATAAAATATTCAGCTCATTCCGAGCAATATCATAACCACACAAATATATAATTTCTTCTTCCAACAGCATTTTTTTTCATTTGTTCTCCGACATTGACGATCATGAGCACAGGTAGGCAATGAATTCCTTTAAGTTACCTTCTTTTATCCTATTATGCCGTTTTTTTGGACATATGATCTGTGTCTAGCTTGTTTGTTTATTTTATTTATTTACATAAAGGAAGTAAGCCTAGGCCTATTTATATGCATTAATCAGGAAAGTTATTTAATAGCTAAGCCCTTGCTGCACTATCTGAACCAGTCCGCTCATGTCTAAGTGTGTGTGTGTGTTGTTTGTGTACGTGCGCTTGCATGTTTGTCTATGTGTGTTTGCGTGCTTGCTATTGTGTGTGTGTGTGTGTGTGTGTGTGTGTGTGTGTGTGTGAACCCAGACTGGACGCCCACCCAGTGGTCAGAGTGTTTTGAGGAGATGTTGGATGAGGAGTTGGACAGCAGTGACCAGTGGGCCTTCCACTTCAACTATGGCCTGACAGAAACACTCACCAAGGAGGAGAGGAGGAGAGGATGGAGGGTGTACAGACACTGTGCCTATGGACTGTAGGTATCTCTTTCTCTTACTATCATTGTCTTTATTCTTGTTATGTGTTGTGTATGCCTGTAGTTTCCCGACTCAGTTCCACATAGAGCTCACACTTTCAGAAGATTGGCACTACAGCGCCAGTGGAAACAGACCCACTTGTCTAAAATTTACGGATAGACATGCTTTCATTCAAATGCTCTCTCTCTCTCTCGCTCTCTCTCCCTCTCCCCCTCTCCCCCTCTCGGTCCTTCTCTCTCTCTCCCCATCTACCTCTCTCCCTCAGGTTCCAGTGTGGTGAGTGTTCTAAGACTTGGCGGTCGGCGCGGGTGGTGCTATTGTTCCGGTACCGTCTGCGGGACAAGACAGCCAGAGGGACCGTGCTGATGCGGCCGCTAGGCCAGGCATGCAAACGCTGCCGGGAAGAGTTTGAACTGCCAGGTTTCTCCCAGAACGAGTTGGAGGAGGCACTGCTTGGATTGTTTGGAACAATTAGGAAGAACTGCTACGGAGAGGAGGAGGAAGAGGAGGAGGAGGAAGAGGAGGAAGAGGAGGAAGAAGAGGAGGAGGAAGAGGAGGAAGAAGAGGAGGAGGAGGAGGAGGAAGAGGAGGAAGAGGAGGAGGAAGAGTATGGGTCAAAGAAGGTGTCGACGAAGCCCCATGAGAAAGCCCTGTGTGAAGCCTGCAGACTGGGCATCTGCTGTCAAGAGTAGAAAAAAGAGAGAGTGTGTGTGTGTGTGTGTGTGACAGAGAGACAGTGGGGGTAACGTATATCATAATGCTGTCTAGAATTCGTTGTAAAACTATTAAGAACAGCACTATCTATAATGTGTCTATGGACTCCATACAATCTTTATGTAGCCTAATGTAATGTACTATCGTTGGCAAATAGCAATGACCTAATATTTTATCCATAACTTCCTTGTACTTTGGAGTTGTGCAGTAAACATGTATTGTGTGTAATAAACATATAGAATGGGAAGACTTTCATGTGTTTCGAGTGTTTTTTACGTCAATGGTTTGGGCAAATTCGAGGCACTTTTAGCAACCTTTCTAACCAATCTTTGAGACAGGACACCCGGAGACGTGAGATATTTATCGACCCATCGGGTATAAGTGGCCAGTGACAGCTCTTCCTGGCAGCAATACGAACAGAACCAGCAGCATCTCGGATCATCACTCAGAATAACTGAAGGCTGGAGAGAAAGAGAGGAGGGATGGTGGGGAGAAGGACAATAATGAAATAACGCTATTCTGCCAGTGTGAGTGTTTGGATGTATGACTGGTGAATCGACGGTGGTGTAAGTAGTAGATTTGATAGCTAGCTAAGTAACGTTAGATTATATCAGCTAACTTAGATACTGTATCATTAGCTAGCTTGTTAGCTTTTTTTGTTGTTGTTGCCAGTTGTAGTTAGGTAGATTTAATGATTTAACAACACTAAATTGAGAGGCCAACAACGATGTACTCGCTATGTATCTAGCTACCTAGCTCTTACCATTTAAACCATAATAATAATATTCGCTTAAAAAAATCAACACAGCCCTGGCATCAGCTTGAACCAGCACAACTTGGCATCACATACAGATATTCACGCCAATGTAGACAGAAATACATGGCTCTGGCTATGATTATAATTCTTAGTTAGTCATAGCTGCATGGCTAGGTGGTAGCGTCTGTCCATGCTAGCCTGTTGAAAGAGCCAGAGACCAAGGAATAAAGCCAGGCTAGGCTACATGGAGGAGTGGAGTTTAGTCCGCTACGTGGTGTGTTGAGTCAGACAGGATCTTTGTGTTTTTTAGCTAGCTAGCCAACCCTTATGTCGAGTCTGATCCTTAAACCTGAACCCTGAAGAAGACACTGCGTTGCCGAAACGTTGGTTGCTTTAGCCATTAAACTGTTGGGAGCATAATAATTAGAGTGTGAGACATTCTTTATTTCTTTGTAGAGTCTGACACTTAGCACACTGTGTATTGTTCTTGGGATTTCATCCATATGGTGTGAAAATTGAAGTTGCTACATGTGTTGGTCCAACTTCACCACGATAAGCTTATGGAACACTGTGTGTTATAAATGCTATGTTATGAACACTTATAAGCTATGTGTTGTAAACACACCATGCCACCAAAAGCAAGTGGTTGTTATGGTTGATCATTTTTGGCAATAGTAAACTGTGATTTGCTTTGAATCCATGTCAGGATGCTGTAATGCTGTTGACATGAGAAGACAGAGAGAGAGAGAGAGAGAAGAGGAAGATAGAGAGAAGGGGAGAGGGAGTTGAAGAGAAGGGGAGAGAGGAAGATGGGGAGAGTTGAAGATGGAGAGAAGGGGAGATGGAGGTGAAGAGAAGGGGAGAAGGAGATGGAGAGAAGGGGAGATGGAGGTGAAGAGAAGGGGAGAGAGGAAGATGGGGGGAGAGAGGAAGATGGGGGAGAGTTGAAGATGGAGAGAAGGGGAGAGGGAGGTGAAGTGTGCTGGAATCAACTGAAGTTGTGTGGAGCTGAGAGTAGAGCAGACAGCAGGAAAACCATCTCTGCAGCACTCCACCAATCTGCAGCACTCCACCAATCAGGCATTTATGGTAGAGTGGCCAGACGGAAGCCACTCCTCAGAAAAGGGCACATGACAGCCCACTTGGAATTTTCCAAAAGGTACCTAAAGACTCAGACCATGAGAAACAAGATTCTCTGGTCTGATGAAACCAAGGTTGAACTCTTTGGCCTGAATGCCAAGCGTCATGTCTGGAGGAAACCTGGCACCATACCTACGGTGAAGCATGGTGGTGGCAGCATCATGCTGTGGGGATGTTTTTCAGCAGCAGGGACTGGGAGACTAGTCAGGATCGAGGGAAAGATGAACGGAGAAAAATACAGAGAGATCCTTGATAAAAATCTGCTCCAGAGCGCTCACAACCTTAGACTGGGGCGAAGGTTCACCTTCCAACAGGACAACGACCCTAAGCACACAGCCAAGACAATGCAGGAGTGGCTTTGGGACAAGTTTCTGAATGTCCTTGAGTGGCCAAGCCAGAGCTCAGACATGAACCCGATTCGAACATCTCTGGAGAGACCTGAAAATAGCTGTGCAGCAACGCTCCCCATCCAACTTGACAGAGCTTGAGAGGATCTGCAAAGAATAATGGGAGAAACTCCCCAAATACAGGTGTGCCAAGGTTGTAGCGTTATACCCAAGAGGACTTGAGGCTGTAATTGTTGCAAAAGGTGCAAAGTAAAGGGTCTGAATACTTATGTAAATGTGATATTTCAGTCATTCAAGGGTTTTTCTTTATTTTTACTATTTTCTACATTGTAGAATAATAGTGACGACATCAAAACTATGAAATAACACATATGGAATCATGTAGTAACCAAAAAAGTGTTAAACAAATCAAAATACATTTCATATTTTATATTCTTCAAAGTTGCCACCCTTTGCCTTGATGACAGCTTTTGCACACTCTTGGCATTCTCTCAACCAGCTTCACCTGGAATGCTTTTCCAACAGTCTTCCCAACAGTTCCCATATATGCAGTCCAACTCATCCCAAACCATCTCAATTGGGTTGAGGTCGGGTGATTGTGGAGGCCAGGTCATCTGATGCAGCACTCCATCACTCTCCTTCTTGGTCAAATAGACCTCAATAGACACAGCCTGGGGGTGTGTTGGGTCATTGTCCTGTTGAAAAACAAATGATTGTCCCACTAAGCGTCCAAACCAGATGGGATGGCGTATCGCTGTAGAATGCTGTGGTAGCCATGCTGGTTAAGTGTGCCTTGAATTCTAAATAAATCACAGACAGTGTCACCAGCAAAGCACACCATCACACCTCCTCCTCCATGCTTCACGATGGGAACCACACATGCTGAGTTCATCCGTTCACCTACTCTGCGTCTCACAAAGACACGGCGGTTGGAACCAAAAATCACAAATTTGCACTCATCAGACCAAAGGACAGATTTCCACCGGTCTAATGTCCATTGCTTGTGTTTCTTGGCCCAAGCAAGTCTCTTCTTCTTATTGGTGTCCTTTAGGAGTGGCTTCTTTGCAGCAATTCGACCATGAAGGCCTGATTCACGCAGTCTCTTCTGAACAGTTGATGTTGAGATATGTCTGTTACTTGAACTCTGTGAAGCATTTATTTGGGCTGCAATTTCTGAGGCTGGTAACTCTAATGAACTTATCCTCTGCAGCAGAGGTAACTCTGTGTCTTCCTTTCCTGTGGCGGTCCTCATGAGAGCCAGTTTAATCAAATCAAACCAAATCATTGCGCTTGATGGTTTTTGCGACTGCACTTGAAGAAACTTTCAAAGTTCTCCAGATTGATTGATCTTCATGTCTTAAAGTAATGATGGACTGTCATTTCTCTTTGCTTATTTGAGGTGTTCTTGCCATAATATCGACTTGGTCTTTTACCAAATAGGGCTATCTTCTGTATACCACCCCTACCTTGTCAAAACACAACTGATTGGCTCAAACGCATTAAGAAGGAAATTTCACAAATTAACTTTTAAAAGGCACACCTGTAAATTGAAATGCATTCCAGGTGACTACCTCATGAAGCTGGTTGAGAAAATGCCAAGAGTGTACAAAGCTGTCATCAAGGCAAAGGGTGGCTATTTGAAGAATCTCAAATATAAACTATATTTTGATTTGTTTAACACTTTTTTGGTTACTACATGATTCCATATGTGTTATTTCATAGTTTTGATGTCTTCACTATTATTCTACAATGTAGAAAATAGTACAACATTTAGAAAAACTCTGGAAGGAGTAAGTGTGTCCAAACTTTTGACTGGTACTGTATGTAAATTAGATATTTATGTATTTCATTTTCAAAGTAGATTAGTTGATTGGTTAATTGATCCAATTTCTCCCTCCACCCTCCCTTTCTCGGCAGGGTGTGGGACATGACTGAGCTGAGGAGGACCGGAGGAGAGGAAGAGGAGGAGGAGAAGGAGAGGAAGAGGAGGACTGAATAGTGGAGGTGAGTGTTTATCATTATCAAATATAAAAAAATATATAATTTATTATTGCATGAAGTAGTGTATTATTACAGATATTAGTTAACACACACATTAAATTAATAAATGATGAATGATAAAGTTGATTAATTGTGCTGAATGATTCCAGTGCCACGCCCCCCTGTAGAGCAGTGATGGGGAACACAGCCACTAAGTTCCGGAAGGCTCTAGTCAGTGGAGACAAGGCATTGGCATGGCAACTGTATGAGGGCAACAGCCAGTTCAGGGAGGGGCTGGACCCCAACGCATCCTACGGAGAGACCTACCAATACAACACACCCCTCCACTACACCTGCAGGCACGCCATGACTTGCCTGCTCAGGTACTACACATGTGTTAGCAGTCTGACCCCTGGGAGGAGACGACAGAGAGTTCCAGTGTGTTAGCAGTCTGACCCCTGGGAGGAGACGACAGAGAGTTCCAGTGTGTTAGCAGTCTGACCCCTGGGAGGAGACGACAGAGAGTTCCAGTGTGTTAGCAGTCTGACCCCTGGGAGGAGACGACAGAGAGTTCCAGTGTGTTAGCAGTCTGACCCCTGGGAGGAGACGACAGAGAGTTCCAGTGTGTTAGCAGTCTGACCCTGGGAGGAGACGACAGAGAGTTCCAGTGTGTTAGCAGTCTGACCCTGGGAGGAGACGACAGAGAGTTCCAGTGTGTTAGCAGTCTGACCCTGGGAGGAGACGACAGAGAGTTCCAGTGTGTTAGCAGTCTGACCCTGGGAGGAGACGACAGAGAGTTCCAGTGTGTTAGCAGTCTGACTCCTGGGAGGAGACGACAGAGAGTTCCAGTGTGTTAGCAGTCTGACCCCTGGGAGGAGACGACAGAGGGTTCCAGTGTGTTAGCAGTCTGACCCCTGGGAGGAGACGACAGAGAGTTCCAGTGTGTTAGCAGTCTGACCCTGGGAGGAGACGACAGAGAGTTCCAGTGTGTTAGCAGTCTGACCCCTGGGAGGAGACGACAGAGAGTTCCAGTGTGTTAGCAGTCTGACCCTGGGAGGAGACGACAGAGAGTTCCAGTGTGTTAGCAGTCTGACCCTGGGAGGAGACGACAGAGAGTTCCAGTGTGTTAGCAGTCTGACCCTGGGAGGAGACGACAGAGAGTTCCAGTGTGTTAGCAGTCTGACCCTGGGAGGAGACGACAGAGAGTTCCAGTGTGTTAGCAGTCTGACCCTGGGAGGAGACGACAGAGAGTTCCAGTGTGTTAGCAGTCTGACCCCTGGGAGGAGACGACAGAGAGTTCCAGTGTGTTAGCAGTCTGACCCTGGGAGGAGACGACAGAGAGTTCCAGTGTGTTAGCAGTCTGACCCCTGGGAGGAGACGACAGAGGGTTCCAGTGTGTTAGCAGTCTGACCCCTGGGAGAGACAGAGAGTTCCAGTGTGTTAGCAGTCTGACCCCTGGGAGGAGACGACAGAGAGTTCCAGTGTGTTAGCAGTCTGTCTGACCCCTGGGAGGAGGAGACGACAGAGAGTTCCAGTGTGTTAGCAGTCTGACCCTGGGAGGAGACGACAGAGAGTTCCAGTGTGTTAGCAGTCTGACCCCTGGGAGGAGACGACAGAGAGTTCCAGTGTGTTAGCAGTCTGACCCTGGGAGGAGACGACAGAGAGTTCCAGTGTGTTAGCAGTCTGACTCCTGGGAGGAGACGACAGAGAGTTCCAGTGTGTTAGCAGTCTGACCCTGGGAGGAGACGACAGAGAGTTCCAGTGTGTTAGCAGTCTGACCCTGGGAGGAGACGACAGAGAGTTCCAGTGTGTTAGCAGTCTGACTCCTGGGAGGAGACGACAGAGAGTTCCAGTGTGTTAGCAGTCTGACCCCTGGGAGGAGACGACAGAGAGTTCCAGTGTGTTAGCAGTCTGACCCTGGGAGGAGACGACAGAGTTCCAGTGTGTTAGCAGTCTGACCCCTGGGAGGAGACGACAGAGAGTTCCAGTGTGTTAGCAGTCTGACCCTGGGAGGAGACGACAGAGAGTTCCAGTGTGTTAGCAGTCTGACCCTGGGAGGAGACGACAGAGGGTTCCAGTGTGTTAGCAGTCTGACCCTGGGAGGAGACGACAGAGAGTTCCAGTGTGTTAGCAGTCTGACCCTGGGAGGAGACGACAGAGAGTTCCAGTGTGTTAGCAGTCTGACCCTGGGAGGAGACGACAGAGAGTTCCAGTGTGTTAGCAGTCTGACCCTGGGAGGAGACGACAGAGGGTTCCAGTGTGTTAGCAGTCTGACCCCTGGGAGGAGACGACAGAGAGTTCCAGTGTGTTAGCAGTCTGACCCTGGGAGGAGACGACAGAGGTTCCAGTGTGTTAGCAGTCTGACCCCTGGGAGGAGACGACAGAGAGTTCCAGTGTGTTAGCAGTCTGACCCTGGGAGGAGACGACAGAGAGTTCCAGTGTGTTAGCAGTCTGACCCTGGGAGGAGACGACAGAGAGTTCCAGTGTGTTAGCAGTCTGACCCTGGGAGGAGACGACAGAGAGTTCCAGTGTGTTAGCAGTCTGACCCTGGGAGGAGACGACAGAGAGTTCCAGTGTGTTAGCAGTCTGACCCCTGGGAGGAGACGACAGAGAGTTCCAGTGTGTTAGCAGTCTGACCCTGGGAGGAGACGACAGAGAGTTCCAGTGTGTTAGCAGTCTGACCCCTGGGAGGAGACGACAGAGAGTTCCAGTGTGTTAGCAGTCTGACCCTGGGAGGAGACGACAGAGAGTTCCAGTGTGTTAGCAGTCTGACTCCTGGGAGGAGACGACAGAGAGTTCCAGTGTGTTAGCAGTCTGACCCTGGGAGGAGACGACAGAGAGTTCCAGTGTGTTAGCAGTCTGACCCTGGGAGGAGACGACAGAGAGTTCCAGTGTGTTAGCAGTCTGACCCTGGGAGGAGACGACAGAGAGTTCCAGTGTGTTAGCAGTCTGACCCCTGGGAGGAGACGACAGAGAGTTCCAGTGTGTTAGCAGTCTGACCCCTGGGAGGAGACGACAGAGAGTTCCAGTGTGTTAGCAGTCTGACCCCTGGGAGGAGAGGCGACAGAGAGTTCCAGTGTGTTAGCAGTCTGACCCCTGGGAGGAGACGACAGAGAGTTCCAGTGTGTTAGCAGTCTGACCCCTGGGAGGAGACGACAGAGAGTTCCAGTGTGTTAGCAGTCTGACCCTGGGAGGAGACGACAGAGAGTTCCAGTGTGTTAGCAGTCTGACCCTGGGAGGAGGCGACAGAGAGTTCCAGTGTGTTAGCAGTCTGACCCTGGGAGGAGACGACAGAGAGTTCCAGTGTGTTAGCAGTCTGACCCCTGGGAGGAGACGACAGAGAGTTCCAGTGTGTTAGCAGTCTGACCCTGGGAGGAGACGACAGAGAGTTCCAGTGTGTTAGCAGTCTGACCCTGGGAGGAGACGACAGAGAGTTCCAGTGTGTTAGCAGTCTGACCCCTGGGAGGAGACGACAGAGAGTTCCAGTGTGTTAGCAGTCTGACCCCTGGGAGGAGACGACAGAGAGTTCCAGTGTGTTAGCAGTCTGACCCTGGGAGGAGACGACAGAGAGTTCCAGTGTGTTAGCAGTCTGACCCTGGGAGGAGACGACAGAGAGTTCCAGTGTGTTAGCAGTCTGACCCCTGGGAGGAGACGACAGAGAGTTCCAGTGTGTTAGCAGTCTGACCCTGGGAGGAGACGACAGAGAGTTCCAGTGTGTTAGCAGTCTGACCCCTGGGAGGAGACGACAGAGAGTTCCAGTGTGTTAGCAGTCTGACCCCTGGGAGGAGACGACAGAGAGTTCCAGTGTGTTAGCAGTCTGACCCCTGGGAGGAGACGACAGAGGGTTCCAGTGTGTTAGCAGTCTGACCCCTGGGAGGAGACGACAGAGAGTTCCAGTGTGTTAGCAGTCTGACCCTGGGAGGAGACGACAGAGAGTTCCAGTGTGTTAGCAGTCTGACCCCTGGGAGGAGACGACAGAGAGTTCCAGTGTGTTAGCAGTCTGACCCCTGGGAGGAGACGACAGAGAGTTCCAGTGTGTTAGCAGTCTGACCCCTGGGAGGAGACGACAGAGAGTTCCAGTGTGTTAGCAGTCTGGGTAAAGTCAGAGTTTAATTTAGAAAGAGAAAAGCTGAGAAATGGATGATAGAAGAGGATGATAGAAGCTATGTTATGTGTGACGATTGTGAGGCACTATACAAATTTGACAGTCACAAGACGGGTACTTTTAAATATGGCACTTCGAGTGAGCTGTACCTCTCACATAGTCTAATATAATAGTCTATTAACTCCTGCTGAATGAAGCAGTTCTTGCAGTAATATGATACACCAAATGTACATTTTGACTTTTTTTGATTTTGAATGTACATCTTAATCAGTATCATAAGCTGATAGTATTTCAAACACATACAGTTGAAGTCGGAAGTTTACATACACTTAGGTTGGAGCCACTAAAACTAGTTTTTCAACCACTTCACCAATTTCTTGTTAACAAACTATAGTTTTGGTAAGTCGGTTAGGACATCTACTTTGTGCATGACACAAGTCATTTTTCCAACAATTGCTTACAGACAGATTAAAATGCAATTCCATTTATAACATTTTTCACATGCATTTTTCTGGATTTTGTTGTTGTTATTCTGTCTCTCACTGTTCAAATAAACCTACCATTAAAATTATAGACTGATCATTTCTTTGTCAGTGGGCAAACATACAAAATCAGCAGGGGATCAAATACTTTTTTCCCTCACTGTACACAGCTTTCAGGTATATAGGGAACACAGCTATAAGGTATACAGGGAACACAGCTATAAGGTATATAGGGAACACAGCTATAAGGTATACACGGAACACAGCTTTCAGGTATATAGGGAACACAGCTATAAGGTATACAGGGAACACAGCTATAAGGTATACACGGAACACAGCTTTCAGGTATATAGGGAACACAGCTATAAGGTATATAGGGAACACAGCTATAAGGTATATAGGGAACACAGCTATAAGGTATACAGGGAACACAGCTATAAGGTATATAGGGAACACAGCTATAAGGTATATAGGGAACACAGCTATAAGGTATACAGGGAACACAGCTATAAGGTATATAGGGAACACAGCTATAAGGTATATAGGGAACACAGCTATAAGGTATACAGGGAACACAGCTATAAGGTATATAGGGAACACAGCTATAAGGTATATAGGGAGCACAGCTATAAGGTATACAGGGAACACAGCTATAAGGTATATAGGGAACACAGCTATAAGGTATATAGGGAACACAGCTATAAGGTATACAGGGAACACAGCTATAAGGTATATAGGGAACACAGCTATAAGGTATACAGGGAACACAGCTATAAGGTATACAGGGAACACAGCTATAAGGTATATAGGGAACACAGCTATAAGGTATATAGGGAACACAGCTATAAGGTATACAGGGAACACAGCTATAAGGTATATAGGGAGCACAGCTATAAGGTATACAGGGAACACAGCTATAAGGTATATAGGGAACACAGCTATAAGGTATATAGGGAACACAGCTATAAGGTATACAGGGAACACAGCTATAAGGTATACAGGGAACACAGCTATAAGGTATATAGGGAACACAGCACATGATATCATATCATATAGAATAGTGTATTCATGATGTCGACCAGTTTAGTGTTCTTAAATGTGATCTCTCTCACTATATATATATATATAGTTAGAACAGAGACTACTGAAAACAGCCACAGAGAAGATGGAACAGCTGAGTAGAGCCTTCACTGGACATGAGTCTCTGGCCTACCTCACTTTCTCATTAGAAACACATTCAGAATAGTCCAGAGACTTTCCCTGCTTCTCCTTTCATATAACGATGGAGGGAGAGGACTGTGTGTGTTTAACAGGAGTGTGTGTGTTTAACAGGAGTGTGTGTTTAACAGCAGTGTGTGTTTAACAGCAGTGTGTGTTTAACAGCAGTGTTTCTCTCTCTAGGTGAGGGTTCCTCTCCAGACACCAGGTTTATAGAGGATGGTATGTATGAGTTGTTGAAGACGCGTTGTGTGTTGACGTGTTCCTACCCCTACGCATTCTTCCTCCAGCCTCACAGCACACAGAAGGAGATCTTTGAACTCATGCAGGTGTATGTGTGTGTGTGTGTGTGTGTGTGTGTGTGTGTGTGTGTGTGTGTGTGTGTGTGTGTGTGTGTGTGTGTGTGTGTGTGAGAGAGAAGCTTTTTTGTTGTTGTTTTAGCTACCCTGTCTTTACTTTTCTTCATCCCTCCCCTCTCTCTCTCTCTCTCTCTCTCTCTTTCTCTCTCTCTCTTTATGTCTCTCCTCCTCCTCTCTCTCTCTCTCTCTCTCTCTCTCTCTCTCTCTCTTTATGTCTCTCCCCTCCTCCTCTCTCTCTCTCTCTTTGTCTCTCTCTCTTTGTCTCTCCCGTCCTCCCCTCTCTCTCTCTCTCTCTCTCTCTTTATGTCTCTCCCCTCCCCTCCTCCCCTCTCTCTCTCTCTCTCTTTATGTCTCTCCCCTCCTCCCCTCTCTCTCTCTCTCTCTTTATGTCTCTCCCCTCCTCCCCTCGCTCTTTGTCTCTCCCCTCCTCCCCTCTCTCTCTCTTTATGTCTCTCCCCTCCTCCCTCTCTCTCTCTTTATGTCTCTCCCTCCTCCCTCTCTCTCTCTCTCTCTCTCTCTCTTTATGTCTCTCCTCCCTCCCTCCTCCTCTCTCTCCCTCCCTCCTCCTCCTCTCTCTCTCTCTTTATGTCTCTCCCTCCCTCCTCCCTCTCTCTCTCTCTCTCTCTCTGTCTCTCCCTCCTCCTCTCTCTCTCTCGCTCTTTATGTCTCTCCCCTCCTCCCCTCTCTCTCTCTCTCTTTTATGTCTCTCCTCTCCTCCCCTCTCTCTCTCTTTGTCTCTCCCGTCCTCCCCTCTCTCTCTCTTTCTCTCTCTCTTTATGTCCCTCCCCTCCTCCACTCTCTCTCTCTTTGTCTCTCTCTCTTTGTCTCTCCCCTCCTCCCCTCTCTCTCTTTGTCTCTCTCTCTTTGTCTCTCCCGTCCTCCCCTCTCTCTCTCTTTCTCTCTCTCTTTATGTCCCTCCCCTCCTCCACTCTCTCTCTCTTTGTCTCTCTCTTTATGTCTCTCCCCTCCTCCCCTCTCTCTCTTTGTCTCTCCCCTCCTCCCCTCTCTCTCTTTGTCTCTCCCCTCCTCCCCTCTCTCTCTCTTTGTCTCTCTCTTTTTATGTCCCTCCCCTCCTCCCCTCTCGCTCTCTTTATGTCTCTCCCCTCGTCCCATCGCTCTCTCTTTGTCTCTCTCTTTATGTCGCTCTCTCTCCTTGTCTTCTCTCTCTTTATGTCTCTCCCCTCTTCCCCTCTCTCTCTCCTTGTCTCTCTCTCTTTATGTGTCTCCTCCCCTCTGTCTGTCTTTGTCTCTCTTTTTGTCTCTCCCCTCCTCCCCTTGCTCTTTCTTATCAGAGAGAGAATGATTAACAGCATTATCAGAGAGAGAATGAGTAACAGCATTATCAGAGAGAGAATGAGTAACAACATTATCAGAGAGAGTAGAGAAGATTAAGGGATGAAAAGCACTTGGAGGAAAGGGTGGGAGAAACGTCTGACATTAAACATGGAGTGTCCACTTGATTTAGCTTGCTGGGCACAGAGCGCAAATACATATATGTGACCCAAGTCTGATCAGGTCATGTGACCCAGGTTGATCAGAGCAGCTGAGAGGTGTGTGTTTAAATACAGTCATGTATGAGTGATTTTAGGGATTTTATCTTTCATATCCATCCCGCTACTGATGGACTGACTGTATGTGGAATGCCTCAGCCTAAGACCAGGGCGAGTTGTTTTAGTTTGTATTCAACCTTTAATTATCCAGATCAAAACTACTGACACGGCTACTCTTTAGAAACAAAGTCCATGGCTGAGTTGATCAGTGTGCCTTTATTTTCTATTATTTTTTATTGACAAACCCCTTTTTCCAAGCAACTTACAAAGAATATTTGTATTATTGTTTGGGTGTTTTCCACCTTTCATTGCTTCACAATGCTGGTCTAGGATCAGGTCCCCCCTGTCTCTTTAATCGTATTCATTATGATCTAAACTGATCCTAGATCAGCACTTCTACTCTGAGACGCTTGATACATACAGCCCCTGGTCTTTGACTAGGTACAGGACAGGAGGCTGTTCTTTGCATTGTGTTGGTGTAATAAAGACATTAGTTTTGATTGATACTGTAGCTAGGATGATTATAATGTAGTCTACTTTATAGAAATGAATCTGCTGCATACAAGATTATAATATGAATTCTAAAATAATTTATTTAATTCTAATAAGCCAATAAAAGTAGTAAAGGGATTTAGAAATCAATCAGAAAAGGCAATCATGGTTTAACTTCACTGTTGGGTGTAGGGCACTTTTCTAAAGTTTAGTGTGCAACCAGCCTAGTGGTTAAGAGCGTTGGGCCAGTAACCGAAAGGTTGCTGGTTTGAATCCCAGAGTGGACCATGTAAAAAATGTTGGTGCCCATGAGCAATGCATTTAAGCCTTAATTGCTCCTGTAAGTTGCTCTGGATAAGAGCGTCTGCTAAATGACTCAAATGTAAAATGTCACCATCTGAAGTAAATCAAAGTGTTTTGGTCACCTACACAGTTCAGCAGATGTTATATTTTTGTCACTATAGAACACTTGCTTCTTGTTACAGTATAAATGCTTTTAACGTGAGAGTTGGACAACCTCGTTAAACCAAACAACATTGATTTAAGCTGCGCCAACAATTGCTCATACAACCAGTGTCCTCAAACTTGAGACTCTTTACTGTGGTGTATTTCTATCCGCCACTAGAAGGCACCGGTCACCCGGTGTCTCCGGGCGCGGGCGGGTTTCTATGACGTCAGGGATCCTGCACCGAAAACAGCGGCCTTGTGATCCCACTTTGTACGCTGGTAATTTATTTTTTTTGTTTGTCTGCAATCCATCACCAACATGAAACTCGTACGGTAAGCATATTCTAAAAAAAGATCATCTTTAGTTGTATGCTTCAATGCAAGGTGAAAAATCTGGTGTTTAGTAGCTGGATTGATTTAGATTTGGAGTGTCGGCTTGTTCGCTGGATTCTGAGACGGGGAGTAGTTGGACGTTAGTTGATATGATTGAATGAGAGATACGCAAAAGCGACTAGCTTAAGTTATTCTTTGTTATATAATGAACGGGCTTTCAACCGCGGAAATAATATGCAACACAATCGTACAATTGCCGTTGAACTACCTGGCGACTTTCTATGCGCCATTGTTATTTGCTAACGTGCTATTAACGGTAGCTTGCTACCAGTAAGTTAGTAAACCACCGTGCAGACAGGGCCCTGGGTGGGTTCCCACCCAGCAATAGTTCAAAAACCATGTTGTGCTCTTGTCTAGTGTTCTGGTTGGTGTTTGTCTAGCTACTCACTTCGTCCCGCAACGAGACAACATTGTTTAAACTGATGGCTCGTTGCGGGAGCTTCCGTAGCCTGGCGTCCTTGATCAACCAGATCTAAACTACTCGGTTTCACCCGAATACTTACGATTCGTCTGGTTGAATGTGTCCTTAGCTATCAAATAAGCGTTTTAAACACGTTTTTATCCAGGGTCTTCCATTTTCCGCCTGTAGAAGTGGGAGAACTTGGTACCCCTACTGAGTGGTCTTGAATGGACTACAGGCGACAAATAAGAGACCCTGGATAAAAACGTGTGTTTTAAACCCGTTTCTGTCAAAACAATGGCTCGTTAAGTTAGTAAGAGATATTCACAACTTGATAATTCAGCATTTCTTATAACATTTCCTCTAACTCATAACCAAGACGTTTTTTTCCTCCTGTAGTTTTTTGATGAAACTCAGCCATGAGACTGTGACCATTGAGCTGAAGAATGGAACCCAGGTCCATGGAACTATCACGGGTATGGACCATGTCTGGCTGAACAATGGCTACACCTCCACTTAGGACTATTGAGATGCATCCAATGTGAAGGAGGATTAAAGTCAAGTTTAGGGTGCTGTAGCTGCTCAGTCCAAACAATGTTTACTATTGTAGCTTCTTGTCCCAAGTGATGCTTTTATTAGGAAACCCTTCACGGTTAGATTAAAGTTGGTATTTTTAAGTTGGCTCTCTTTGTCAGACACCTATGAGTAGGGTAGATGTGAATGAGAGTGCATTAGCGTAACATTAACGATTGTCATTAACTGTGTTCCTCAGGTGTGGACGTGAGTATGAACACTCACCTGAAGGCGGTGAAGATGACTCTGAAGAACCGCGAGCCCACCCAGCTGGAGAGCCTCAGTATCCGCGGCAACAACATCAGATACTTCATCCTGCCAGACAGCCTGCCGCTGGACACCCTGCTGGTCGACATAGAACCCAAGGTCAAGTCCAAGAAGAGAGAGGCTGGTGAGTACACAAGGAGACTGGAGGGGGGGGGTCAACATATCAGTGGAATATCGACGGTTCCTGTCCTTGCTTCCCTCTGGCGTTCTGAGGAGGCTATCAGGGGAATCAAGGAATACTTTTTAGATTCCACCTAAGTCAGTTCACTCCTGGTCCTCGAAAGCCAGTTCCACGGCATTCTTTCATTGTTCCGTTCTAATCAGGGACTGAGTTAGACCTGGGACACCAGGTGTGCAATGAATTATCAGTTAGAAGAGAGACCCAGCAGGTTCCGGACCTCGTCGGGTCAGAGTTTAGTTCCCCTGGTATAGACTGTGAAGGCTTATGTGCCAGTCCAGAACCAACACAGCAGAGTTAGCTAGCCAAAGCTTTTCTGGTGAATTCAGTCAGGTGTTAGGTCACTTGGCTGTAACTAAAACCTGTACTCAGTACAGTGGTTCAGGGCCATGAGCAAAGACCATTTCTGTTAAACTACTAGTTGAGGCATGTTGTAACTAGTATAAATAAAGTTTGATTTGAACAGCAAATTTCAGACATGGAATGCAACATAATGTGCTTCAAGGGGGGGGGAAACTAATTTAAATAAAAGCTGAAATATTTACCACACCACAAACAAGATAATAAAAATAATAATAATGACAAACCGAATGACTAAAAAGCACCCTAAGAAAAAGCAAAGCTACATATATTTATTTTAAGATCTCTTTTAAATATGTCAACAGTTTTGGCCCCCCTTTTCTGGCAGGCTATTCCAGAGTCTGGGGGCATAATTACTAAAGGCTGCCTCGCCATACCGCTTGGTCCAAGACTTTGGGATAGTTAAAAGGCCAGAGGACCTGAGGGACCTACTGGGTACATAACTTAAAATCATGTCTGACATGTATTGTGGTGCACAATTGTGGATTGATTTAAAAACCAATAGAAGAATCTTAAAATTAATTCTAAAACTCACGGGTAGCAAGTGCAGATACCTTAAAACCGGTGTAATGTGTCTTGGTCAGTACCCGTGCTGCAGCATTCTGTATGTTTTGCAGTTGACCAATGACTTGGGTAGACAAGACAGGAGAGCATTACAGCAGTCAAGCCTGCTTGTATGGATGAGTTCTGTGTTTCAGCCTGAGCGAGAAACGGCCACACCGTGGAAAGGTTCCTCAAGTGGTACAAAGCTTTTTTTTTGTTCACATTCCTAATGTGATTAGAAATTTAGTTCAGAGTCTAAAATAACACCTAGGTTTTTTACCTGGTGTTTTATCTTTATTGCCTGTGAATTAAAATGTGTGGCCAGATTCTCTCTCTGTGCTTTGGATCCAATAAGTAACTCGTCTTGGTTTAGCTGGAGGAAGTTATGAGCTATCCAAGTTATTTAAATCACTAATACAGTCTAATTCATCTGTGGAGCTAAAATCCTCTGACACAGAAATGTAAAGTTGTGTATCGTCTGTGTAGCAGGGAAGATCAATGCTGTGCTTTCTGATAATGCTGCCACGGGGAGATGTGTGTCAGTCAGTCAAACGTTTGGACACACCTACTCATTCAAGGGTTTTTCTTTATTTGTACAAGTTTCTACATTGTAAAATAGTAGTGAAGACATCAACTATGAAATAACACATGGAATCATCTAGTCACCAAAAAAGTGTCAAACAAATCTAAATATATTTTAGATTCTTCAAAGTAGCCACCCTTTGCCTTGATGAAGGCTCTGCACACTCTTGGCATTCTCTCAACCAGCTTCACCTGGAATTATTTTTCAACAGTCTTGAAGGAGTTCTCACATGCTGAGCACGTGTTGGCTGCTTTTCCTTCCCTCTGGGGTCCAACTCATCCCAAATCATGTCCAATCAATTTGGAACCACACATGCGAAGATCATCTGTTCACCTACTCTGTGACTCACAAAGACACGGCGGTTGGAACCAAAAATCTCCAATTTGGACTCCAGACCAAAGGACAGATTTCCACCGGTCTAATGTTCATTGCTCGTGTTTCTTGGCCAAAGCAAGTCTTCATATTGGTGTCCTTTAGTAGTGGTTTCTTTGCAGCAATTTTACCACGAAGGCCTGATTCACGCAGTCTCCTGAACAGTTGATGTTGTCTGTTTCTTGAACTCTGTGACGCATTTATTTGGCCTGCAATTTCTGAGGCTGGTAACTCTAATGAACTTATCCTCTGCAGTAGACGTAACTCTGGGTCTTCCATATCTGTGGCGGTCCTCATGAGAGCCAGTTTCATCATAGTGCTTGATGGTTTTTGCGACTGCACTTGTAGTAACTTTCAAAGTTCTTGACATTTTCCGTATTGACTGACCTTCATATCTTAAAGTAATGATGCACTGTCACTGTCGTTTCTTTGCTTATTTGTGCTGTTCTTGCGATATGGACTTGGCCTTTTACCAAATAGCCCTTTCTTCTGTATACCACCCGTAACCTTGTCACAACACAACTGATTGGCTCAAACGCATTAAGGAGGAAAGAAATTCCACAAACTAACTTTTAAGAAGGCACACCTGTTAATTGAAATGCATTCCAGGTTACTATCTCGTGAAGCTGGTTGAGAGAATGCTATCTGTGTGCAAAGCTGTCATCGCGGCAAACGGTGGCTACTTTGAAGAATCTCAAATATAAAATATGTTTTGATTTAAGTTATTATTATTTTTTTGGTTACTACATGATTCCATATGTGTTATTTCATAGTTTTGTCTTCACTATTATTCTACAATTTAGAAATACAATAAATTAAGCAAAACCCTTGAATGAGTAGGTGTCCAAACTTTTGACTGGTACTGTGTGTATATAAACTAAACAGTGCCGGACCCAAAATCGAACCTTGTGGAACGTCTCATGTGATAAGTATTTTCTCAGAGTTATGTTAACCTCTTAGGGGATCCAATCCCGTGAACGTGTTCGATTTTGCCAACATCCGGTGAAATGCAGAGCGCCAAATTCAAATGACAGAAATACTCATTTCAAACATTCATGAAAATACAAGTGTTGCACACCATTCAAATGCTTAGACTCTTGTTAATCTAACAGCGTTGTCAGATTTCAGAAAGGCTTTACGGCGAAAACTGAACATTTGATTGTCTGAGGACAGGGCCCCACTCAAATATTCAATTAGCATAATAACATAACCAGCAGAGGTGTCATCAAAACTCAAAAATAGCATGTAATAAATTGCTTACCTTTTGAAGATCTTCATATGATGGCATACCCAAGCGTCCAGGTTACACAATAAAATGTAATTTTGTTCGATAAAGTCCCTCTTTATATCCATAAAGCTCCGTTTGGTTGGCGCGTTTTGTTCAGTAATCCACCCGCCCAAAGGCGTTCATTCCATGCAGACAAACGATATCCCAAAAGTACCGGTAAAGTTAGTCAAAAAAAGTCAAGCAGCATTTGTAATCAATACTCCGATACCCTAAAATGAATACAAACTATAATATTTCAGACGGAGCGTGCACTGTCAGGGGAAAAACTGCAAGATTGTTATAATACTTTTATTACATCAAATGGTTGTTTTATTTCAAATGAATAGAGTATTCTGTTAACTATTGTGTGTGTGTTCTACTGAGGATGGGGCCTCTGGGAGATAACACTGAGGAGAATTACGATGTCTTTTGGGGTGATAACCTAAAGAGCATTCCAGAGCATGAGTTAATGTTTCTGTTCTATATGGTACCAAAGAGAGATGGTTCCAGTTTGGAGTTGGAGGTTATGACCCATTCTATATATGTTGTTCGTCATGTAGGTTGAAAATGGTGAATTAGTTGAGAAGTTCTTACTATTAAATATGTATTTTAAGTATAACTCTGACTTTTGTCTCTCCTCATTTGATAGTACAGAAATTAACCCCCACAGCACTCCCTGTTACGTGCAAAATTCACAATAGTACACTTGAAGCGTCAAACCTTTTTCTAAAGACTGTTGACATCTAGTGGAAGCCATAGGAACTGCAATCTGGGAGCTATTCCCCTATATGACCAATAGGCCTTCAACTGAAAACAAGTCACCTCAAAAAGTCCCACTTTAGAACTGGATTGGAGACCCACATCTCCAGTTTGTCCAGAAGGACACCATGGTCAACAGTGTTAAATGTAGCACTTAAATCCAAGAGTTTGCCAGAGCTGTTTGGCATCTGTGTTGGCTCTAAGATCATTTACCACCAACCAAGGCTGTCTTTGTGCTGTGGTAGGCACAGGAACAATATTAGTTTTTTTTTTTTTTAATAGTCGTCACTTAAAAAATTATTTTGCTATTTGAACACCAATTTCTCTCGAATTTTGCTTAAGAATAGGTTGGAGATTACTTTTTTTCAGAAGGGGTTTCACCATAGCAGTTGTTAGTGCAAAGTGCCTGTGAACAGTGAGTGATTAACAATAGCTTGCACTTCAGATAGGCAATGAAGAAACTGTTTTGAAGGTGGTGGTGATAGCATCGAAGGCAGGTCATTATGACTGGGTTGAGTAATTGTGGTGATGTAAGGTGGCCAACCTTCCTCCTGAAGGGCTTCTGGGTATTGAGGCATTTTAAGTCTTCCACAGCAGCCAGTTGGAGGCTGAGAACCATTTCATACCCACACTGGTTAGAGGTTCTATCAAGCAACAGCAGTTCTGAGTTAGGGTTAGGTGAGTTGAATATCATCTGTATAGGACTGTCCTAAACAAAAATCTTGATTGACCAAGAGTCGTCTGTTCTGTCTGATGCTTTTTAATGGAAATATCACATTTACATAAGTATTCATACCCTTTTACTTTGTTGAATCATCTTTGGCAGCGATTACAGCCTCGAGTCTTGTTGGGTATGACACTACAAGCTTGGCACACCTGGGAGTTTCTCCCATTCTTCTCTGCAGATCCTCTCAAGCTCTGTCGGGTTGGATGGGGAGCATCACTGCACAGCTATTTTCAGGTCTCTCCAGAGATGTTCGATCAGGTTCAAGTCTGGGCTCTGGCTGGCTCACTAAAGAACATTCAGAGACTTGTCCCAAAGCCACTCCTGCATTGTCTGTGCTGTGTGCTTAGGGTCATTGTCCTGTTGGAAGGTGAACCTTTGCCCCAGTCTGAAAACCTGCTCCAGAGCGCTCAGGACTTCAAGGATCTCCCTGTACTTTACTCTGTTCATCTTTGCCTCGATCCTGACTAGTCTCCCTGTCGCTGAAAAACATCCCCACAGCATGATGCTGCCACCATCTTGCTTCACCGTAGGGATGGTGACCGGTTTCCACCAGACGTGACCTTTGGCACTCAGGCCAAAGAGTTCAGTCTTGGTTTCATCAGACCAAAGAATCTTGTTTCTCAAGGTCTGATAGTCTTTAGGTGCCTTTTGGCAAACTCCAAGCGGGCTGTCGTGTGCCTTTTACTGAGGAGTGGCTTCCGTCTGGCCACTCTACCATAAAGGCCTGATTGGTGGAGTGCTGCATGGTTGTCCTTCTGGAAGGTTCTCTCATGTCCACAGAGGAACTTTAGAGCTCTGTCAGAGTGACCATTGGGTTCTTGGTCACCTCCCTGACCAAGGCCCTTCTCCCCCGATTTCTCAGTTTGGCCGGGCGGCCAGCTCTTCCACATTCTTCTATTTAACAATGATGGAGGCTTCTGTTCCTGGCGACCTTCAATGCTGTAGAAATGTTTTGGTACCCTTCCCCAGATTTGTTCCTCGACACAATCCTGTCTTGGAGCTCTACGGGCAATTGCTTCAACCTCATGGCTTGGTTTTTGCTCTGACATGCACTGTCAACTGTGGGACCTTATATAGACAGGTGTGTGCCTTTCCAAATCATGTCCAATCAATTGAATTTACCACAGGTGGACTCCCAAGTTGTAGAACCTTCTCAAGGATGATCAATGGAAACAGGATGCTCCTGAGCTCAATGTCAATTCTCATAGCAAAGGGTTTGAATATTTATGTAAATTAGGTATTTCTATTTTATTTTTATAAACTTGCAAAAAAATCTGCCTTGCCGCTTTGTCATTTTGGGGTATTGTGATGTCATTATGGGGTATTGTGTGTAGATTAATGAGGATTTATTTTTATTTAATCTGTTTTTAGAAGAAGGCTGTAGCTTAACAAAACGTGGAAAAGGTCAAGTGGTCTCAATACTTTCTGAAGGCACTGATTATAGGGGCGGCAGGTAGCCTAGTGGTTAGAGCGTTGGACTAGTAACCCAAAGGTCAGCTCGGGGATTCGATCTTGCAACAAGGTAAAAATCTGTCGTTCTGCCCCTGAACAAGGCAGTTAACCCACTGTTCCTAGGCCGTCATTGAAAATAAGAATTTGTTCTTAACTGATTTGCCTAGTTAAATGAATAGACATAATTACAGGTAGGCTATTGATTATAGACCCAATTTAAGATGCCATTTCCCCCATTTCCTTAGACAATTAAGGCAAGGCCAGTTTTCACGTCTCCTAACTCCTCTGCAGCATTCTTCTCAACACCAGTATGCTGGTTAACTTTGCTGTTATGCACATACAGCGCACTGATGTTTCAGAACCGCGGTCAGCAATCACTATCCAACACAGGAGAAGGTGCATTTGTTAAAAAAATAAAGATTTTTATTAGTTTTGCACCATTACGTAATATAACCGTGTACATTTTCAGTAGCACGTCTTAGTGATGAACGTTGCCATCTCCGCGGCCTCCACAATAGATTAGTCCACTCAGACAGGCGCGAATCAGACTGGTGTCGTCGTGTAGGTTACTCCTTGACTGAAAGAATCTCGGTTTATCAACAGCTGATTGACCAGTCGATTAAATGGGGTCAGCCTTACATCTGTAATGCCTGCCTTCTGATGATGCCATGACTGAGTTCTCGCCTTCAAAGATTTGCTTCATCAGACTTAAATCAAACCGGCAATTCCGCTGTATTGATGAGGCGCATGCTGTTCAGTCAGCGACATCTCCCAACAAAGACCCAAGGAATGGGAGAGTCTAGACATTTGTGATGCGTAATTAATCTCTAATTTCTCTCCCTCTCTCTTCAATCTCTCTCCAGTGGCTGGGCGTGGACGGGGCAGAGGAAGAGGGCGTGGCAGGGGGAGGGGCCGAGGCAGGGGAGGGCCCAGGAGATGATCGCCATGACGCAGATGTCAGTCATGTCCTACTGTTTGTACAGCAACGTTTTTTTTTTTTGTCTCTCTCAGGAAACGTTTGTGAATCCCGAGCCATGTTTAATTTTTTTTTCTTATTTTGTACATTAAAGATGTTTCACACGAACAGCAAATGAAGTGTCTGTGCTTTATTGCCTTTCTTTAGTTGATGTGCGTGTTGTGTCGTTCAGAACTGGATCTGAACATGTCTGAGGCTTTTTTTTTTCCTGAGGAACGTTTTTGGGTGGGCTGACTGGATCTAATCTTATAAATGAATGATAATCTTTCAGCCTCATGAAAACGTTATACATTTGATCCTTTTGTGCTAACCTCGTTCCACCATCCTGATCTGATCTCGCGAGCTTACAGGGCGGGTCAGGATGGTAGATGAGGCTATTTTATACTTTGTCCGTCAATAACGTTGTTTACCAAATAACCACCACTGGTTACCCATCCGTAGTGCCACTGATAAATAGTGGCCCAGGATGGTAAGATGTCAATGGATCACTTCTGGGTTGAATTCAGCATGGGCCGACGGTCTTTAGAATGACGTACAGTAACATGATTGTCTCTTATCTAAATAAAAGATCCCAGAAATGTTCCATACGCACAAAAAGCTCTCAAATTTTGTACATCCCTGTTAGTGAGTATTTTTCCTTTGCCAAGATAATCCATCCACCTGTGCATATAAAGATGCTGATTTAAACAGCATTATTACACTGGTGCACTTTGTGCTGGGGACAGTAAAAGGCCACTCTAAAATGTGCAGTTTTGTCACACAGCACCAGATGTCTCAACTTTTGATAGAGCGTGCAATTGGCATGCTGACTGCAGGAATGTCCACCAGAGCTGTTGCTAGAGAATTTAAATGTTGATTTCTCTACCATAAGCCTCCTCCGTTTTAGAAATTGACAGTACGTCCAACCGGCCACACAACTGCAGAGCATGTGTGTGGGTTAGCGGTTTGCTGATGTTAGTGGCGTGCCCCTTGGTGGAAGTGGGCTTACGGTATGGACAATTGCATTTTATCGATTGCAATTTGAATGCACAGCGATACCATGACAAGATCCTGAGGCCCATTGTCGTGCCAATCATCCGCCACCATCGCCTCATCTTTCAGCATAATGTACAGCCCCGTGTCGCAAGGATCTGTACACAATTCCTGGAAGCTGAAAATGTCCCAATTCTTCCATTGCCTGCATACTCACCAGACATGTCACCCATTGAGCATGTTTGGAATGCCCTGGATTGACATGTACGACAGCATGTTCCAGTTCCCGACAATATCCAGCAACGTAGCACAGCCATTGAAGAGTGGGACAACATTCCACAGGCCAACAGCCTGATCAACTCTATGCGAAAGAGACGTGTCACGCTGCATGAGGCAAATAGTGGTCACACCAGATACTGACTGGTGTTCTGATCCACGCTCCTTTTTTTTAAGGTACAATGGGGCAAAAAAGTATTTAGTCAGCCACCAATTGTGCAAGTTCTTCAACTTAAAAAGATGAGAGAGGCCTGTAATTTTCATCATAGGTACACTTCAACTATGACAGACGAAATGAGGAAAAGAAATCCAGAAAATCACATTGTAGGATTTTTAATTTATTTATTTGCAAATTATGGTGGAAAATAAGTATTTGGTCAATAACAAAAGTTTCTCTATACTTTTATATACCCTTTGTTGGCAATGACAGAGGTCAAATGTTTTCTGTAAGTCTTCACAAGGTTTTCACACACTGTTGCTGGTATTTTGGCCCATTCCTCCATGCAGATCTCCTCTAGAGCAGTGATGTTTTGGGGCTGTCGCTGGGCAACACGGACTTTCAACTCCCTCCAAAGATTTTCTATGGGGTTGAGATCTGGAGACTGGCTAGGCCACTCCAGGACCTTGAAATGGTTCTTACGAAGCCACTCCTTCGTTGCCCGGGCGGTGTGTTTGGGATCATTGTCATGCTGAAAGACCCAGCCACGTTTCATCTTCAATGCCCTTGCTGATGGAAGGAGGTTTTCACTCAAAATCTCACGATACATGGCCCCATTCATTCTTTCCTTTACACGGATCAGTCGTCCTGGTCCCTTTGCAGAAAAACAGCCCCAAAGCATGATGTTTCCACCCCCATGCTTCACAGTAGGTATGGTGTTCTTTGGATGCAACTCATTCTTTGGATGCAACGCATTCTTTGTCCTCCAAACACGACGAGTTGAGTTTTTACCAAAAAGTTCTATTTTGGTTTCATCTGAACATATGACATTCTCCCAATCCTCATCTGGATCATCCAAATGCTCTCTAGCAAACTTCAGACGGGCCTGAACATGTACTGGCTTAAGCAGGGGGACACGTCTGGCACTGCAGGATTTGAGTCCCTGGCGGCGTAGTGTGTTACTGATGGTAGGCTTTGTTACTTTGGTCCCAGCTCTCTGCAGGTCATTCACTAGGTCCCCCCGTATGGTTCTGGGATTTTTGCTCACCGTTCTTGTGATCATTTTGACCTCACGGGGTGAGATCTTGCGTGGAGCCCCAGATCGAGGAAGATTGCTCCCACAGTTGATTTCTTCAAACCAAGGTGCTTACCTATTGCAGATTCAGTCTTCCCAACCTGGTGCAGGTCTACAATTTTGTTTCTGGTGTCCTTTGACAGCTCTTTGGTCTTGGCCATAGTGGAGTTTGGAGTGTGACTGTTTGAGGTTGTGGACAGGTGTCTTTTATACTGATAACAAGTTCAAACAGGTGCCATTAATACAGGTAACGAGTGGAGGACAGAGGAGCCTCTTAAAGAAGAAGTTACAGGTCTGTGAGAGCCAGAAATCTTGCTTGTTTGTATGTGACCAAATACTTATTTTCCACCATAATTTGCAAATAAATTCATTAAAAATCCTACAATGTAATTTTCTGGATTTTTTTTCCTCATTTTGTCTGTCATAGTTGAAGTGTACCTATGATGAAAATTACAGGCCTCTCTCATCTTTTTAAGTGAGAGAACTTGCACAATTGGTGGCTGACTAAATACTTTTTTGCCCCACTGTATCTGTGACCAACCAATGCATATCTCTATTCCCAGTCGTGTGAAATCCATAGATGAGGCCCTAATTAATTTATTTAAAATGACTGATTTTACTTAAATGAACTGTACCTCAGTAAAGTCTTTAAATTGTTAAATGTTGCATTTTATTTTTTGGTTCAGTGTAGTTTGATTAGTCTTTTTCAGCACTGCTCAATACCAACAGGTTTAATTAAACTAAGATATTGAGTATGACATATTTTATAAACCTAGCTGTGACTTGAAGACATTTCTCCTGATGGCCAAAAAAAATGTTTTCCTGTAGCCATGAACATTCATAAGTCATGCACTATGCATTTTAACTCTATGAGATGAGCCCTTTTTAGCCAATGAGATGAGCCCCTTTTAGCCAATGAGATGAGCCGGACACACTAAGAATGCCGACTGCATGGGCAATGATGGGTTGTAAAAGTGTAAAAGATTATATCACTATTTCACTTTTAAATATTTTAACAGGTGGTCTTTTTTATATGATTTAGAGGCTGGTTGGTAACTTGATGACTATCTCAAGGCTTTGGTCCAGAAACATGCCAGCGAGAGCAGATCACTTAATGTATTTTGCTTTCAGAAGCAGCTCATTAAAGGAGACTCCAGCTGGCGAAACACGGCTATATTTCACCGGCTGACTGAAGGTAGTGGACAAGTAGGCTAGCTACGATTTAGTTTGGGATATTTCCGACTCTCCTGACGTAGCTAGTAGGAGATTACCAAGTAACATGGAGTTTAACGATAACATGGAGGATATTCATTTATCCAGTCCATATAAAGAATAGAAAGGACAACAATAGAAATTGAATAATGTTGTCCTCACAGTGAAAAATTGTCAGACTCCAGCCACACTAGTCATAGACTGTTCTTCCTGCACCGGTGTGCAAAGTTTAGATCCAAATGGCTCCTTAACAGCTTCTAACCCCAAGCCACAAGTAAGACTGCTGAACAGTTAATCAAATGGCTACACGGACTATTTACATTGACCCCCCCGTTGCTGCTGCTAGCTGTTTATTGCATAGTCACTTTACAAATGACCTCGACAAACCTGTACCCCCCCGCACATTGACCCGGTACCCACTGTATATAGCTTCGTTATTTTATTACTTGTAGCTTTTTATTAGGAAATATTTTCTTAACTGTACTGCTGGTTAAAGGTTTGTAAGTAAGCATTTCACGGTAAGGTTGTATTTGGCACGTGACAAATAAAATGTGATTTGAATAATGTGCCTGTCACAAAGGGTCTTTCTTTTATCTGTTTCCCATCTCTCCTCCCCCTCTTCCACTCTCCCAACGCTCCCTACCCCTGCAGGACTACACCTTGAATGAAGTGCCTTGCTCAAGGGCACATCTGCAGATTTTTCACTTTGTCGGCGTGGGGATTTGTACCAGTGACCTTTCGATTACTGGCCCAACGCTTGTATTATATTAACCGCTAGGCTACCTGCTGACCCTGCCTGTTCCGCCCCCGACCAAGAAAAAACATTGTTTGTGGCTGAATCGAGTTGATGATCCCTGCCCTTTTGGGCTCTGGTCAAAAGTAGTGCACTCTATAGGGTTTAGGGTGCCATTTTGGATGAACTGACAAGACGCCATGAAGACTGACATGAATTGGATTTGGCCTGATGGGTCAATTGAAACAGGTATTTTGAGAGAAATGGGAGACACTAATGTATTTAAAGGGCGTGTGTGTATATACAGAATGAAATCAGTTACTTCAGAAATCAATTTGATACATTTTTATTATTTGTTTCTTAAACCTCTGAAGGTTCTGATTCAGTAATATATTAAAACACAGTACATATGTAACACCCATGATTTAAACAATTGTATTTTAAACATCCACTAATGACATTGAACACAGTGTATATATATGTATATAAATCACCATATTGTTACAGTACATATTCTGGAGTTGATTTATGCTTTACTTCTTAATTCATCAAATACAAGCTCTTATGCAAAATATACAGATCACAATGATGTCTTGAGTAAATCAAAGGTGTTTTTAAAAAATTCCCTGTATGCTACCTTTAAATTGATTTGACACAACCACAGAAATAAAATGAAGGGCAACAGAACATAAGTATGTACAAATGAATGTCAAAATTAGCTGCATGTTTCAGCCACAGCACTCAGACAGTGTCTTACTACAGTAGAAACGGTTGGCTGAATAGCCTCATTCTACACCATTAAATCAAACCCATTATTACAATACAGTAATACTAACGATGAAGGTATCCACCCCTTCCCACTAAGCACTAGTGTAGATCTGAGAGGATTAGATCGCTGGAGGCAATATGAAGTCTCGCTGTGTGTCCATGCACCGCCGTGTTCCTCATGTCATCGTCATTGACGACATCCGTTCATCAGTGTCTTATATAAGCATGAGCAGCGTCTTCGTTGTCAGTCAGTCAGCTGAGGTACAACTCTCAGAAGACGGGTCCTGGCCCAGTCTATTGAAGTCTATGGTGAGCGTCTCTAAATGAGAATTCCAGGCAAATTAGGGTATCCTGGTGAGGCAAAACAGTAGGCTACACTTTACAGGCTAGAGTCATTCTTCTTCAAACACTGGTCAGACGTAGATATAAGTAGAGTAGATCCACGGACCAGCAGGTCAGCCGTAGATCCAGGTGAAGTAGATTCATAGGCCAGCACGTCATGAGGACGTAGATCTAGGTAAAGTAGATTCATAGGCCAGAATGTCATGAGGACGTAGATCTAGGTAAAGTAGATTCATAGGCCAGAATGTCATGAGGACGTAGATCTAGGTAAAGTAGATTCATAGGCCAGAATGTCATGAGGACGTAGATCTAGGTAAAGTAGATTCATAGGCCAGAATGTCATGAGGACGTAGATCTAGGTAAAGTAGATTCATAGGCCAGCATGTGATGAGGACGTAGATCTAGGTAAAGTAGATTCATAGGCCAGAATGTCATGAGGACGTAGATCTAGGTAAAGTAGATTCATAGGCCAGAATGTCATGAGGACGTAGTTCTAGGTGAATTAGATTCATAGGCCAGCATGTCATGAAGACGTAGTTCTGGATGAACAGGTAGATAGTAGACATGCCGTGGGTATCTGAAGCCTTAGTCCGAGGGGTGCTCTGGACACGAACGATTCACCTCAAACCACTCGTCTATACACCTGAGAGCGGGAGAGAGAGGGAACCACAAGTAACGTAACAGCATCTTACTGTGGTCATGTTGGTGTTTGTGTGTGTAGTTACCCTTTGTGGTAAATACAGAGACAGGGCAGTCTAGCGATGGTGTCTCCCTGCTCCATCTCGTCTAGACAGATGGCACACTCCTGACTATCCTTCTCCAGAACGTCCTCTGGGACAAAACACACAACATTATCATCACCATTTTGACGTCACTACCATGCTAGCCAATCAGAAGGACAGACGGACAGGCAGACAAACAAGAGATAACACACACGCATGCAGTCACACACTGACCGTTGTAGGTGAGTCGTGGCTTGGTGAGACACATGATCAGGTGGATCTCCATCTCATCTGACGCCAAAAACTTACTGCACACAGGACAGTGGAACCCTGGGAAATATAGAACCGGACATGTCAGCGCTCACACACACACACACACAAATAGGTCAACCATGTGGTCATGATGACTCTGAATAATGACCAAAGGTCAATAATCATGACATCAGTCATGGTTCTATAAGAAAAGATTAATCAGTTACAGACTGAGCCAGACACCGTTCCAACCGTAACTCACTCTCCTGTGTGTGTGTGTGTGTGTGTGTGTGTTCGCTCACACACGGTCACAAACACACAATATGGAACATGAATGAGGCCAGTGTGTGAGGTCCTGACACGGTACACAGTGTCTGTGTGTGACATGTCCTGGAGGTAGTAAGATCTCATCTGCTGGTCTAAATGTGTTCCTCTCACCGCACACTGGAAGAGAAGGGGGTGCACACTGGAAGAGAAGGGGTGGATGCACACTGGAAGAGAAGGGTGGATGCACACTGGAAGAGAAGGGGTGGATGCACACTGGAAGAGAAGGTGCACACTGGAAGAGAAGGGGGTGGATGCACACTGGAAGAGAAGGGGTGGATGCACACCGAAGAGAAGGGGGTGGATGCACACGGAAGAGAAGGGGGTGCACACTGGAAGAGAAGGGTGCACACTGGAAGAGAAGGGTGCACACCGGAAGAGAAGGGTGCACACTGGAAGAGAAGGGGGTGGATGCACACCGGAAGAGAAGGGGTGCACACTGGAAGAGAAGGGTGCACACTGGAAGAGAAGGGGTGCACACTGGAAGAGAAGGGGGTGCACACCGGAAGAGAAGGGGTGCACACTGGAAGAGAAGGGGTGCACACTGGAAGAGAAGGGGGTGCACACCGGAAGAGAAGGGGTGGATGCACACCGGAGGAGAAGGGGGTGCACACTGGAAGAGAAGGGGGTGCACACTGGAAGAGAAGGGGGTGCACACCGGAAGAGAAGGGGGTGCACACCGGAAGAGAAGGGGTGCACACCGAAGAGAAGGGTGCACACCGGAAGAGAAGGGGGTGCACACCGGAAGAGAAGGGGGTGCACACGGAAGAGAAGGGGGTGGATGCACACCGGAAGAGAAGGGGGTGCACACCGGAAGAGAAGGGGTGGATGCACACTGGAAGAGAAGGGGGTGGATGCACACCGGAAGAGAAGGGGGTACACCGGAAGAGAAGGGTGCACACTGAAGAGAAGGGGTGGATGCACACTGGAAGAGAAGGGGTGGATGCACACTGGAAGAGAAGGGGGTGGATGCACACTGGAAGAGAAGGGGGTGCACACCGGAAGAGAAGGGGGTGCACACTGGAAGAGAAGGGGGGGTGCACACTGGAAGAGAAGGGGGATGCACGCTGGAGGAGAAGGGGGGAATTTCACAGCATGTTTGTCTTTTATCTGCCCAGTGAGGGGAGGGGCTTAGAACAGCCCAGCGAGGGGAGGAGCTTAGAACAGCCCAGTCAGGGGAGGGGCTTAGAACAGCCCAGCGAGGGGAGGAGCTTAGAACAGCCCAGTCAGGGGAGGGGCTTAGAACAGTCCAGCGAGGGGAGGGGCTTAAGAACAGTCCTGCGAGGGGAGGGGCTTAGAACAGCGTTGGGAGGTGGTTAACACGTACCTCCCAGTAGGTTAGGGGACAGGTGAAGTGGTAGAGAGCCAATCATCAACTGGTGTTCTCCTCTCTCCCAGTCTGACTCCTCCAGGTCCAGACTGTTACCGAACACATCCGTCCTGCTCCGTTCGCCATGAGGTATACTAATCTGGTGGATACACACACACACACAAACACACACACACACACACAGAACGTCAAGATACTGGACATAGATATGACTGAATTACACAGGCATAACTGACCATGGTTTGAACCTGTGTACCACAAGACTGTGTTAGCCTCCTTAACTAAAAGCCTTGGCATTGGCGAGCTAACACAAATCTTCAGGTGTCAGGCAGTTACTCATCACGCAAGTGTGGTTCCGAACCACTTCCATTACACTCATACACACCTGGTGGTAGGAGCTGGGTCGGTTCCATCCGGTGTAGTGAATTTGGGGGCCATCAGGCCCAGCTGTGTATCTGAACCCTGGGGTAGTGCTGCCTCCAGAGGGGGGGACAGGGCTAGAATATGCCCGGGTTCGACTCTCAGCCACAGGGCTACTCTGCCTGACACCCATGATGGCTCCTGTCCTGTCCTGATGTCCACAAAATATGAAGTCCTGTAAGGTATGTGAAACAGAAGTCCTAGCAAGTCCTCTACACTTTCAAAAAGCTTTCCAAAAACCCAAATGAGGGCCAGGTGTTGAAAATGGTCCTTCACACTGTGCAAAGTTTTAGATAACTGTTTATCCCTATGGCAATGTGTTTATATCTGTCCCTATTCAAATAAACCATAAATAGCCTAGGAAAAATGCTGGAAACTCGATGTCACAACAGAGAGACAGAGCGCATGACTGTGTCCAGTCCAGCAGTCGTGTTGACAGCCAAAACAAAGGGAAACAGACAAAGAAATATCAGTGGTTTGAAAAGTCAATAAAAGTAACCTACAATATATAACGGACTTATTTTCGATGGACAAAATGTACTGCCAACTCGCTTCTTCAGTTCAAAGTGTATTCGTGCGTCGCGGCGTTATTCCAATATTCCATGCGCTTTGGTCATGGGCGGGTTGCCGCACAACAACTCATACACCGCGACAGTCCCACTTTAGTGACTATATGCATACTTCTCGATTACAAACTGAATTTAAAATATAGGCTATTACAATCTCACGACTGTCTAAAAGAAAGCGGCGTCTCTCTGAATTCTAGCTGCTCTGCTGTAGTCTAGGTCTGCTGACTGTGATTGTTGACGAGAGAGAAGCAGGAGTTGCCCTAATGCCCTCTTTCTCCTGTGTGTGTGTGTGACAGGTCAAGTGACGTCATGAGCAACAGTCGCATGGACAGATTATTACACAGCGTTTCCCAAAACGAGGTCTTCACGACCCCCAGCGGTGCGCGCACGTTTTGGTCTTTGCCCTAACAGCACACAGCTGATCAAATTATCACAGCCTGTTGATTAGTTCATTATTTGAATGAGTGGTTTAGCGATAGAGCAAAAAACTAACTGTGCACGGAGTTTGGGAAACCCGGGATAGACATAGTAGGTGTTTATAAAAAGCCAGTCAGATATAGAATTGTCATATGTAATATAGACTATATTTAATATGTATGGTATATTTGCATATAAAGTCAGACTCATTGCTTCCTCCAACATCGGTTTTATTGAATCATTTCATACACACTGGAGGTCAAACAGAAAACACACATTAGATTAGCGTGACCAAAAAAAATTATTAAATACATTTTTACACAAAATCAAGAGACATGTTTATAGACTTTAAACTATTCAGAGAGAAAGTTAAACGTATTGTAGTTGCCATGTTCAGAGATACAGTGCCTTTAGATTACAAAGTACTGTATTCATACCCCTTGACTTATTCCACATTTTGATGTTACAGCAGAGTTACTCAATTCTCACCCTATGAGGTCCGGAGCTGGTTTTCTGTTCTACAGATCATTAATTACACCCACCTGGTGTCCCAGGTCTAAATCAGTCCCTGATTAGAGGCGAACACTGATCAAATGCAATGGAACTGGTTTCAAGGTCCAGAGAGATGAGTTTTAGGGTGTTAAAGCCTGAATTAAAAATGGATTACATTGAGATTTTGTGTCACTGGTCTTCACAAAACGCCCCATAATGTCAAAGTGGAATAATGGTTTTAGACATTTTTGCTAATTAATTAAACAAATGACTAATTCTGTGTGCAATAATAGTGTTTAACATGATTTTTGAATGACTACCTCATCTCTGTACCCCACACATACAATTATCTGTAAGGTCCGTCAGTCGAGCTGTGAATTCAAGCACAGATTCAAACACAAAGAACATGGGGGGTCTTCAAATGTTTTGCAAAGAAGGGCAGCTATTGGTAGATGGGTAAAAAAAAGCAGTCAATGAATATCCCTTTGAGCATGGTGAAGTTATTATTACACTTTGGATGGTGTATTTAATCCATCTTAAATTCAGTCTGTAACACAAGTGTGGTGAAGAAAACGCAACAGCGCCTCTTCAACCTCAGAGGAGGCTGAAAAAATTCAGGCTTGTCACCAAGAACACTCACAAACTTCTACAGATGCACAATCGAGAGCATCCTGGCGGGCTGTATCACCTCCTGGTACGACAACTGCTCCGCCCACAACCGTAAGGCTCTCCAGAGGGTAGTGAGGTCTGCACAACGCATCACCGGGGGTAAACTACCTGCCCTCCAGGACACCTACACCACCCGATGTCACAGGAAGGCCAAAAAGATCATCAAGGACAACAACCACCCGAGCCACTGCCTGTTCACCTCAAGGCCATCAGACTGTTAAACAGCCATCACTAACATTGAGTGGCTGCTGCCAACATACTGACTCAATCTCTAGCCACTTTAAACAATAGATAAATGAATGTAACAAATGTATCACTAGCCACTTTAAACAATGCTTTATATAATGTTTACATATCCGACATTACTCATCTCATATGTATATTTTGTACTCTATACCATCTACTGCATCTTGCCTATGCCGTTCGGCCATCGACTCAAATCTTTAGCCACTTTAATAATTAAAAATTGGATGTAATAAATGTATCACTAGCCACTTTAAACGATTCCACTTTATATAATGTTTACATACCCTACATTATTCATCTCATATGTATATACTGTACCATCTACTGCATCTTGCCTATGCCGGTCAGCCATAGCTCATCCATATATTTATATGTACATACTCGTATTCATTCCTTTACACTTGTGTGTATAAGGTAGTTGTTGTGAAATTGTTAGATTACTTGTTAGATACTACTGCATGGTCGGAAACAAGAAGCACAAGCATTTCGCTACACTCGCATTAACATCTGCTAACCATGTGTATGTGACCAATAAAATTTGATTTTGACAACAAAATGTGGAATAAGTCAAGGGGTGTAGTTCAGTGTGGTGGAAGAAGGCGGCTGCAGGTCGACGTTGCCTGTAGACACAGATCCAGGATCAGTTTACCTTGCCTCTGTGATCACAACTTCATCCTACTCCTTCAGGGCCGTGGGGAAAGTAAAAGCGAAGCTGTGCACTGATGGTGGTGCCACACACACACACACACACACACACACACACACACACACACACACACACACACACACACACACACACACACACACACACACACACACACACACACACACACACACACACACACACACACACACACAGATAGGGCAGCATTTGGCCGACCTCACAGCAGTACACGAGGAACAGTTTCTACCGTAGGATTACAATTCTGTTCTTTTCCTCCCTCTACTTTCACCGCTAACATTGTTACAAGGGCACAACAATGTGCTGGTTAACATTGTGTGGTACAGTGGATGGTTACAGTACGGTGTTACATGGTTACAGTACGGTGTTACAGTACGGTGTTACATGGTTGACACTGACAGTTCTCTGTAGGTCCTGGTGGCCTGGCTGGGGTGGGGGGAATGCTGAGCTGGCTTGGAGAGTGATGTATTTATCAGGCTAGAACCAGCCTGCAAGTGGTTAGTTCTAGTAACTATAGTCATGGTATAGTCTACCATGACTACTGTCTGTTGTGATTGATCCTAATAATCAAGTTGTATGGCAAGGCTGGGGCACGGCTGTGTGTGTGTGTGTGCGTGTGTGTGTGTGTGTGTGTGTGTGTGTGTGTGTGTGTGTGTGTGTGTGTGTGCGCGTGTGCGTGTGTGTTTGTGTGAGTATACATTATGACTGTGTATAGTCGCTACAGGATCGTTGGGCCTGTGTGTTGTTGTAGGTGATGAGACCAGGGGCATGGGTAGTTATTGTAGCCTTACTGGACACCTCATCTGTGGGTGTCACTGCTGACTGACTCCCATTTGCTGGTGGTCTGCCTCTGGTTCCTCCTCCACGCCTGCATGGTACTGCTCAAACGTCTCATCATCTATGTCTGGTAGACCCAGCAACTAGAGAGAGAGTTCTTTGTCAGTGGGCAAACGTACAAAATCAGCAGGGGATCAAATACTTTTTTCCCTCGCTGTATATTCTTTAGTAATGCAGTTGTATTGTTGTTATTCTAGTGTAATATTGTGTATAGCGTTGCCAATGTACTTACAGGTCTAAAGGAAGTGAACACTTTGTTCAGGACCTCTAGAAGTGTTTTCTTTCCACAGGAAGAGATGTAGTCCTGAGCTACCTGGAGGAAAGGCAGGCAGTCCTCACTCTCACTCCATACATGCTGTAGACAGACAGATACACACACGCACACACACACACACACACACACACACACACACACAAACTCCTTCAGAACAGTAGAACATAGAGAGAGATAACACCTTCAGAACAGTAGAACACAGAGAGAGAGAGAGATAACACCTTCAGATCAGTAGAACACAGAGAGAGAGAGAGATAACACCTTCAGAACAGTAGAACACAGAGAGAGAGAGAGATAACACCTTCAGATCAGTAGAACACAGAGAGAGAGAGAGATAACACCTTCAGAACAGTAGAACACAGAGAGAGATAACACCTTCAGATCAGTAGAACACAGAGAGAGGGAGATAACACCTTCAGATCAGTAGAACACAGAGAGAGGGAGATAACACCTTCAGATCAGTAGAACACAGAGAGAGGGAGATAACACCTTCAGATCAGTAGAACACAGAGAGAGGGAGATAACACCTTCAGAACAGTAGAACACAGAGAGAGGGAGATAACACCTTCAGAACAGTAGAACACAGAGAGAGGGAGATAACACCTTCAAGGTCAGGAGACCAAGTAGGAGTTACAGGAAAAACTACTGTTGTAGTTCTACATAAACACATGGACGTAAGTGAATCACACAGGTGTAACTGACCAGGGTTTGAACCTGTGTTAGCCTCCTGAACTAAAGCCGTGGCACACAGATGAGCTTTCCAGGATCGGCCACCCCTATATAGTGCCCCCTGTGTGTATCAACCCCTGCTGATAGCAGTATTGATCGGCATGGTAACAGGATCTCATCTGTGTGTGTGTGTGTGTGTGTGTGTGTGTGTGTGTGTGTGTGTGTCTGTGTCTGTGTGTGTGTGTGTGTGTGTGTGAGGGAGGGAGGTGGGTGAAATGGGTTTGTTAGTTGGGATATTGAATATCAAGGAGGGGGCCACCTACAGCTGTGCCATGGCTGGCTATAGGAGAGTGTCTGAACAGAGAACCAGCGATAGATGGATACATCAGACCTGTCTGTCTGTCCTGATACAGGGCTATAACCTGTCTGTCCTGATACAGGGCTATAACCTGTCTGTCCTGATACAGGGCTATAACCTGTCTGTCCTGATACAGGGCTATAACCTGTCTGTCTGTCCTGATACAGGGCTATAACCTGTCTGTCTGTCCTGATACAGGGCTATAACAGGAAGTCTGTCCTGATACAGGGATATAACAGGAAGTCTGTCCAGATACAGGCTATAACAGGAAGTCTGTCAGATACAGGGATATAACAGGAAGTCTGTCCAGATACAGAGCTATAACAGGAAGTCTGTCCAGATACAGGGCTATAACAGGAAGTCTGTCCAGAGACAGGGCTATAACAGGAAGTCTGTCCAGATACAGGGATATAACAGGAAGTCTGTCCAGATACAGAGTTGTAACAGGAAGTCTGTCCAGATACAGAGTTGTAACAGGAAGTCTGTCCTGATACAGGGCTATAACAGGAAGTCTGTCCTGATACAAGGCTATAACAGGAAGTCTGTCCAGATACAGGGCTATAACAGGAAGTCTGTCCAGATACAGAGTTGTAACAGGAAGCCAGTCCGGATACAGGGCAATAACAAGAGGAGGGAGGTCTGAGAGAGAAAGAGAGTGATAGTGAGAGAGAGAGAGAGAGAGAGAGAGAGAGAGAGAGAGAGAGAGAGAGAGAGAGAGAGGGAAAGTGGGGAGATGGGGATGGGTAGGATGGGGCCTAGTGCAGTAAACATTCACAGACAGACCAGAGAGGGGAGGAGCTGAGTGACACCCTACATGCATTACATATTTGCATAGATAATGTATACAACATGAAGTATTACTGCCAGTTGCTTAAGGAGGGATTCACGGCTCTGAGTCCTTCCAGTACCGCGGCTTCTGACTATTTTTACGCCTGGCGCCGCGCCAGGTGAACTCTGGTCCCCGCCCTCTGACCCCGGCCGGGATGGAGAGTGGGGACTGGAGAGCAGCGGACGCTTCTCTAACAAAACAACAACAGCACTGCTATTGCGGGCTTGTGTCCATGCGCAGGACAGGCGGCCTATATAATGCGGCCAAAACAACATGCGCGCCAGGCGTGCTATAGTCAGGTGCAGTGACATCATTCCCGTTGCGCACACACAGACACACACTGCGCCGGGGGACCGGAGAGGCAAACCCCAAAACACCGCAACCACACTTACGAAATGCTCGATCCCTCCCGTCATGTTATCGGGACAAAGGACATAGAAAGAGATTCCAGGTTCTGCGTAGAAGTCCAGTCTTCTCTCATCCTCCTCCTCCGCGAAGATCAGATCGAACGGAACCGACGAACACCACTTCTCCGCCACCTCCACCAGCTGCTTAAACTCCATCTCTCTCTCTCACACTCTTTTATTTTCTCTCTCTGTGTCCTCCTCTCCGTCAGTCCTGCCCGTTTGTGGGGGTCCGGATCGCCGGTATAGGCTAGTCTGTGGTCTCGTGCACACGTCTCGGTGATGCTGCTGTCTCTCGGTAAATAAAAACAGCTGACCGGACATACATTAGCTTACAGTTTCACCTAACGCGCCATCCGCATGGCGAGAGCGACAGTACATCTTCACTGTTGCATTACACTTCTGTCACGGTATTCGGTAACGATAAGGTGTTTTCTCAAACCCGCATCCTTTATTTAGTCCGTTAACCGATGAGATCAGCGGGACGTAGTAGGTTCTGGGGTTGCATAGCCTACACACGTTACGCACAGGGCCTGGAACGTTAATACGTCCGTTAACGATTCAACACGATGACGACATGCTGAGGAGCAGCACCGGGCTGTCACCGATAAATTCTGTGCTCTCTACAGAGCATGGGAATAGCCTAGTGTGTCGTTTCATATGTTTTCCCAATAATACGTTAATTGTATTCTGTATAGGCCTATATGCCCAATTGTATTTTATAGGCGCTGTATAAATGTTATAATACCGAAAAGTACGTCACAACAAGTAGGCTAAAAGCTGTAGCCTATGCTAGGCTACTTATTGCAATGATAATAGGCTTACTAACTCCTTTTGCCAATGTTGTTAAGGCTACTGAAGTTTATTTCCACAACCTCTTGCCATCTGAATGAATGAGGGATTCTTTTCAGTTCACAAACCTTCCATAAAGAGCACAGAATATGGATGTGTAGGCTACCATAAATAAATATTGTACAGCAGTGTTCCACAACTGGCCGCAGCTGGTCTCATTTTGCCCCCCCAAGTTTTCTGAGCAAAAAAAAACACCCCCCCAAAAAAATTTTTATAATTTTTTATTTTTATTGTTGGATATAAAACATTTTAAAAACACCAGGAAATCAGCTCCAAGTGATTTTTAAGTTAGAAATCTGTTCCCAAATATTCCCATGCATAATAGAGAGACACGTGATTGTATACGAATGTAAACAAGGTTTAAAAAGTATGTTTTAGTCCATATCTGTTTGGGCTTCTTGCGTCAATTTTGCAGTCTACGGCCCGCCACCATCAGCTCAACAGAAAATCAGCCAGGCTGAATCTAGTAGTTGGATCCCTGCTGTACAGTGTGGACCTGACATAGGTCCAGTACCGTTTCTGACCGCTAGGTGGCAGCAGCACCCAATCTATTTTGCCCCTCTCTGGTGAAATAAACATAATTGAAAATAAGAATTTGTTCTTAACTGACTTGCCTAGTTAAATAAAGGTAAAATAAAAATTTCCAGTGTCTCAGAAACACATTGCACTTTCAACCAGGAAGTGCTGCATTGTCATTATTGCAAGAGCAGTGCGTCACAATGACCTCAAACAGCATGGCTGCCCAGATCCTCACATTGAAGATGAGGATGACCCAGATGTTCCCATGGTTGAGGCAGACAATGACAGAAAGTGGAATCCTACTTGGTGACAGTGGGTAACTTCTTGTTCACCACTTATCTTCATGCAATAGGAGCTAAGCAACAAGCCTGCAGAGATGCTGTTGCTATGCAGCACTCCTGACAACAAAGATAGCTCAAATGATTGAAGCAAACAATAGCCATAGATTGATAACAAAAATGATTTTTAATTCACAAATGGAAATATCACAATCTTCCCTCCTGGCTGCTGCAGATATAGTGGGCTGACCATCCTGTCTTGTCCCCTCCAATCTATGGTGATCAGGCTATGGTGATCAAGCTATGGTGATCAATCTATGGTGATCAAGCTATGGTGATCAAGCTATGGTGATCAAGCTATGGTGATCAAGCTATGGTGATCAATCTATGGTGATCAAGCTATGGTGATCAATCTATGGTGATCAGGCTATGGTGATCAAGCTATGGTGATCAGGCTATGGTGATCAAGCTATGGTGATCAAGCTATGGTGATCAATCTATGGTGATCAAGCTATGGTGATCAAGCTATGGTGATCATCTACCTCTAGAAAATTATTACATTGCTGCACTAGAGAACATAATTTCTTCAAGAATTAAGTTTATTACATCATTTTTTTTATGGGAGTGCAAGAGATGACTGACAACATTACATATTCCCTGCAGTCCGGGGATGGCACATGTTGAATGAATGTGTCCTACCAAATGAGGATTTGAACGTTCCCCTATCTGAACTGTCCAAATGGTCGTCGTCGAGGATACCGTCCAGAGGTTGCTGCGTATCAATGATCCCAGTCAAAAAGTCCCCCAGCTCATCTTGTCTCTGGTCTCACTGTGGGTCCGCCTCCAGCCTTGAAACGCTGCCTACAAGCAAGAGCCGTTGTCTTCTGAAAGTTGATTGTTATGTTAAACCACAGGACCTTAGAAAGTCAAGACAATAAAGAAATTATATTAGTAATTATGTATGATATTGTTTGTGTTACATTTCTGTCACACAAGTACAGTTAGGCCCCGCTGTGTTGTGTTACAACAAGAAAACAAACATTTAAAAGTGACTCGGATTTGTAAAAGTGGGCAAACAATAAATGCAGTATCTTACCGGAAGTTGTTGTAGTGTCCTTTTGTTGACTTTTTAATTTGAGTTGAATTCATTACAAACTGTAGTCTAGGTGTAGCCAGGTGGTAAAAGCACGTAGCTGTATTAATTTATATCCACTAGATGGCACTGTCCCTTTAAAAGATCCATAAATAATGTGCGCAAACGGTTATGGGATTGTGCATGCGCAGTGTGTAAGTGTAAGAGAGCTGGAGAGCTGTTTACGTCCATCATGGCTCCAACGTTACTTTAGATTGATTGACATGAGGATGTTAGCTTCTTGCTAGCTGAATACCAGTGCTCTCAGAACCACGTTGTGGAGTTGATGAGAACATTATTTGAAGCTGCTGTATACAGGAGAGATAAGGATCTACTGTTCCACGTGGGGTTGTAGGCCTGGGCAACTCCAGTCCTCGGGGGCCTGATTGGTGTCACACTTTTGCCCCAGCCCCAGCTAACACACCTGACTCCAACAATCAACTAATCATGATCTTCTGTTTTGAATGCAATTAGTTTAAATCAGGTGTGTTTGCTAGGGATTGGGGAAAAGTGTGACTCCAATCAGGCCCCGAGGACTGGAATTGCCCAGACCTGGGTGGGTATCACGTGGTCAGTGTGTTCAAAGCAGAGCCACTACAAAAACGACCGTTTATGCATTTCACTTTGTACTTATTGTACTTATATTGTTTTTATGCACTTTACTGACATATTTATTTCACTTGATGGTAGTTTAGACTGAATGTTACCTTATGGGGACTTCACCTTGCAGGGATTTTTCTCCTACATTATCCATTTGTTATTTAAGCTTCGACATAATCAACAACCTCAAATGAGTTTGTGTCCTGTGCTGGGCGTACTGTCGCCAGGCAACACAGGCATTATTGTTCTTGTTTTGGTGGTTTGACACAATTCGCTTCAAGAGGGGTTTTTTCAAAGTCACTAAAATTCTTTTGAACGTTTTCTTTTACCTGCGTCCAGTGTTTGGTTCAGGTGACTTTCTCCAATTCTAATCAATGCTTTTGTATTAGTGTCCCATCCCTGTTCATTTTAGGCATCCTCAGGTCAGTACGAAATGCACATAGTTCATCTAATTAGGCTTCACAAAGATGAACTGGTTAGGCCTCACATTGCCTTAGTCTGAGACTCCCTAGTCTAGAACAAATTAATCTGAAGCTAAGCAATTTGCCAGAAAGCCATTTAAAAAAAAAAAAAAATGTTTTATTAATTTAAGTAGAATTAACTTAGTCTTGACTTAAATTAAACCATGGAGTTTTGTGCCCAATGCATTCGGTGTGTCTACCAACATTTTGTAGAATTTCTAAATTGGAGATTGTAGGTTTCTTTTGAGTATTTATTTCATTCAGGGGTGGGTAGATTGACACGGCCTTTGTCAGTGTCATCCATACTGTTGAGGGAACACTGTGACCCCTCATGAAATGCCTATGTGTTAGTGTGTGTGTGTGTGTGTGTGTGTGTATGTTTGGCATGAGCCAAGTATGACACCTCATCACTCAATGTGACAACACTCCAATGAGGTGTTTACATAGGACACACACACATAAAGTGACCCGTTACCCACACTGTGTCCGTCCACCACCGACATCCATCACACGGCAGTGTGTTTTTCAGCAGGCTGCAGATGGTGTTTCATCAGTAAATACAGAAAATAATATGTAACTTCCTTGACAGACAACTATCAGCTATTCTGTTGTTCTTCTGTAACAAAGTGTTAACAAGCTGCTTATATAAACGTTATTACATAGCTGGTTTATACTCAACTTACATTAGATTTTTAACTTGAGGTCTTTTGTTCATTACTCCTATATGATAACACAACAAATCCGTGCTCTCTGGGCCACTCGCACTACATCTGTATTTATCTGAGTGGTCAGTAGAGGACGCACTAAACCCAACTCTCATTTTATCCGACCTCTCATCCCACAGCTCTTTCGCGCTCTCTCCTCTCATTCACTCACTCTCCCGGTCGCGGTCTCTGTCCGGGAAGGTCGCTTTCAGAAAAACCGCCCGTTGTGTCTGTAGGATTCATTCCAGTGGTGAGCTACAAACAGACACGCTTTACTGGCTCTGCTGTTTTCTGTCTATCCCGGACGTCTGCTGTATATTCGTGTGTTTGCGAGCCTGCTATGTTATTCTATTATAACGGAATACACTCGAATCCTCTCCGTGTGTAGAAAGAGGCGACGGACCGCCTGAACTCAACTAGCCGCTAAAGTCTAATCTCGGCGGGGTCGCGTTTTGTGTTGCACGGAGGACCCTGGTTCTGAGAACCCCCACAACATGGAGAAGTTAGAAAAGGGAATCAAGTCAGAGGAAGAGTGTGAATCTCCCGAGGACGAAGTGGTTGACACCCGGATCCAGGTACAGTGATTAGCCGACAGTTATTATTTTAGATAGACAGGAGTGAAAGTAGATTTAATTTCTTACCGGTACCGAACACCCAAGCGCGCGCACACTTTTCTATTGGTGTAAACATATAATTACATATAGAATCCCTATTAATTTCATATATGATCTCTGTGGTCTTAGAGTAAATGTTTGCCATATCACATTTTTAAGTATTAACATATGCTGCGCGTTGGTTTCAAGTTTGGTAAAGCTCATTTTCACCCCAAATAAAGCATCCTCGCATTTGCAGATGTACAGTACCAGTCAAAAGCTTGGACACACCGACTCATTCGAGGGTTTTTCTTTAATTTTGATATTTTCTACATTGTAGAATAATAGTGAAGACATCAAAACTATGAAATAACACATATGGAGTCATGTAGTAACCAAAAAAGTGTTAAACAAATCAAAATATAGTTTATATTTTAGATTCTTCAAAGTAACACACCCTTTGTGTTGATGACAGCTTTGCACACTCTTGGCATTCTCTCAACCAGCTTCACCTGGAATGGTTTTCCAACAGTCTTGAAGGAGTTCCTACCAGAGACGGTCCTGACCTCCCTGGGGCCCTAAGCAGAATTCTGCCAGGGGGCCCTCCTACCTGACCCATGAGCCATGTAAACCATTTGCCACACAGTCACACCTGCCACCCCAGTGCTCCCACTACAATCCTCCCTCCTTTAAAACAGTTTGCTCCATCTGTCGGTCTAAGAACAAGTAGACCTATACAGAACAGAATGAGGTATAAACAAACAATATTTATTGAATAGAATATTTTCTATAGAATCTTAAGATAAGTGAATATTAACATGAACATAAATAAGAAATTGTAGAAAATATAAAATGTAGAAAATGATCAAATATAACACTGATCTTTGGCTCTGCTGCCTGGTAATTAGTCCAGTCCTCACAATATTATACAATTAGCTTTGTCTATACAATGTAACATACGCCTATAGGCTATGGCTGTAGCTATATGTCCTAAAATAGTAAAATAAAACCTATACAGCTGTGTGATTAACTGTGGTTCCCTCTACAGCCTGGGCATTTTCAGCATCAGCATGGGCACCAGTCTATATGGACTGTCTGGAAGAAACTGAGAAACTATGTCACATAGTTAGTTAAGCAGTCATTTACACAAATGCACTTCTGCCATACAATCTTAAATGTTACTAAGTGTGTAAACATTTGAATGTTTGAATTAAAATCTTACCATCAACATATTCCTCTTCTGTACTTTCTTGAGGCAAAATCATCAATGATGTCATCATAGGACATGTGTTTCCCCACGTCATGATTTATGCTCATGATGGCCAGTCCACTCAAACGTTCCTGTGACATGGAAGACCTCAGGTAGCTTTTGATGAGCTTTCATTTTGAAAAGCTCCTCTCTGCCGATGCTACTGTTACTGGTAGGGTGACTGCAATTCTTAGGGCTCTCCAAAGGTTAGGATAGAGTTCCTCCAGGTTTTTCTCACAGAGAAAGGAAAGCAGGTCAAAGGCAGACATCTGATGGCAGAACAGGTCAATTCTGAATCTCGTGTGCCAGATCCATTCCACTGATGTCACAGTCATCGCTGAAGGTTAGAGTGTTTTCAACTTCCATGCAGCGAGCCTTTAAAGATTCACTGGACATCTGAGAGGCTGTGCTCCATATTTGGTTTTCACCTGTTTGAGTGTTTCAAATCTCTCATCCATGGATGTCCCAGCAGAGTCGACCACAATGTTGAAGTAGTTGACTTCAAGGTTTTTCAGTGCATCAGTCACTGGTTCATCAGGAGCCTCATAACTGAAATGCCTCAGTCTCTTCTCTTTCAGAACAGCCTGCACATTCTTTTTTTTCACAAATGCTTTTGGCTGTTGTCTGGGCCTCAGAGAATCCAGTTTCCCAGTACGTAGTGAGGGAGGCCTTTGCATTTGAGATTAAATTCACTGCGATATCCAACTGTATTGAGGCGGATTGGAGGAGCTTGTTCACCTTGTTTTGTCATTGTCAGTATCTCACACCATACGACACAGTAAATCAACAAGCGGTAGGTCCCAACTTCCTCTGCAAGTGCCCGTGCCGCCACTCTGGCCACAGGATCGTTGATCGTCTGTCTGGCTTCCAGGAACGCCTCCAGAACCTCAGAAGCCTGATACCTGATCGCATGAAGACTTTGGAGCCTACTCTCCCATCTTGTGTCACTCCATGACTTCACGGTTATGTTCACGTGTTTCTTCAAAACACTCCATCTTTGTGTGACCGGGTGAAAAGAAGGTGAAGAGCTTTGACACATGCCCAAGAAACCCAACTGCATCTTTTGAATATTTGGCAGCATCTGCAATGACAAGGTTTAGAGTTTGTGCTCCACATGGGACGAACACGGCTCTGGGATGTTTTTTCAGCAGTCTGGCTTGTACTCCTTGGTGCTTGCCCTTCATGCTGGCCCCATTATCATAGGCTTGCCCTCTGCAATCTTCAAAAGGATCTTCAGCTCGTTCAGCTGATCTAAGATGACAGTGGACAGATTCAAGCCTGTTGTAACCTCGACATTCACAAAGCCGAGGAAGTGCTCCTTGATCTCTGGCTTTCCCTTTAAAGCCACGCTTCTCAGAATAATGGACATTTGAGAATAATGGACATTTGAGAATAATGGACATTTGAGAATAATGGACATTTGCTCCTGGTGACTAATGTCAGGTGTCCAGTCCAAGATAATAGAGTACTTTGAGTCTCTTACTTTGAGTCACTATTGCTTCCAGAATCTTGTCACTCACAATCTGTATCAGCTCATTCTGTGTGCGCTTCCCAAGGTAATGAGCATGTGTCTCTCCGTCTTTAATGTTGCTGAGATGATTTTCCATAACAGGGTTACATTTTGCCAGTAATTCAACCTCTTTTAGGAAGTTTCCATTATCTGGTTGGAAGAGTTTGTCTGATGAACCCCTGAATGCTAGGTTTCTTTCAGCCAGAGACTGGGTGATACTTATTAAACGTGGAAGGACATCACGTCGTCTCTTTCTTTCAGCCTCCAAAATTGTCATTTGTATCAAATCAAATCAAATGTTATTAGTCACATGCGCCGAATACAACAGGTGTAGACCTTACAGTGAAATGCTGAATACAACAGGTGTAGACCTTACAGGGAAATGCTGAATACAACAGGTGTAGACCTTACAGTGAAATGCTGAATACAACAGGTGTAGACCTTACAGTGAAATGCTGAATACAACAGGTGTAGACCTTACAGTGAAATGCTGAATACAACAGGTGTAGACCTTACAGTGAAATGCTGAATACAACAGGTGTAGACCTTACAGTGAAATGCTGAATACAACAGGTGTAGACCTTACAGTGAAATGCTGAATACAACAGGTGTAGACCTTACAGTGAAATGCTGAATACAACAGGTGTAGACCTTACAGTGAAATGCTTACTTACGAGCCCCTAACCGACAGTGCAGTTCAAAAAAATATCTGGTTAAGAGTCTGTCCCCGATTTAGGCGCAGATCAAGCTCTCCCCACTTCATCATATTGTTTGCGTGTTCAAGACTACCCTCATGGTGTTTCAGAATGGTGTTGATATTTGACCAGTCATTCAGATCTTCCTTTATTATTCTGTAGTCTTTGGTAGAAAAGAGCTTACAGCAAAAACAATACACAGCGTTGTTTTAGATTGAGTATGAAAGCCAGCTCCTGGTAATATTTTCCCCATTTGACAGCTGTCTCTGTAATAAGCCTGAATGGAAACCTCTTCTAGACTTTTCTTTAGGGTAAGAAAAATCCAGTCCTGGTTTAAATGGACCTCTCTCTGCGCACTAACTCAGTCCTCATAAAGTCTGTTAAGACTGGGGGCCAGTCTGCTGGGTCATTTGGTGGAGCAGCAACTGTTCTACTAGGGTCTGAGCTGCTTGTATCTGATGCTGGCTGTACACCTCTGGTTGTACTAGTACTGGCTGAGGCTGCCTGTACTTCACCTGGGTCTGTGTTAGTACCTGCTGAAGACGGCTGTATTGGGTCTGTGTTAGTACCTGCTGAAGACGGCTGTATTGGGTCTGTGTTAGTATTTACTGAAGACGGCTGTACTGGGTCTGTGTTAGTATTTACTGAAGACGGCTGTACTGGGTCTGTGTTAGTATTTACTGAAGACGGCTGTATTGGGTCTGTGTTAGTATTTACTGAAGACGGCTGTATTGGGTCTGTGTTAGTATTTACTGAAGACGGCTGTACTGGGTCTGTGTTAGTATTTACTGAAGACGGCTGTATTGGGTCTGTGTTAGTATTTACTGAAGACGGCTGTATTGGGTCTGTGTTAGTATTTACTGAAGACGGCTGTATTGGGTCTGTGTTAGTATTTACTGAAGACGGCTGTACTGGGTCTGTGTTAGTATTTACTGAAGACGGCTGTATTGGGTCTGTGTTAGTATTTACTGAAGACGGCTGTACTGTGTCTGTGTTAGTATTTACTGAAGACGGCTGTACTGGGTCTATGTTAGTATTTACTGAAGACGGCTGTACTGGGTCTGTGTTAGTATTTACTGAAGACGGCTGTATTGGGTCTGTGTTAGTATTTACTGAAGACGGCTGTATTGGGTCTGTGTTAGTATTTACTGAAGACGGCTGTATTGGGTCTGTGAGTACTGACTGACGCTGGCTGTACTGGGTCTGTGTTAGTATTTACTGAAGACGGCTGTACTGGGTCTGTGTTAGTATTTACTGAAGCTGGCTGTATTGGGTCTGTGAGTACTGACTGACACTGGCTGTACTGGGTCTGTGTTAGTATTTACTGAAGATGGCTGTATTGGGTCTGTGTTAGTATTTACTGAAGATGGCTGTATTGGGTCTGTGTTAGTATTTACTGAAGACGGCTGTATTGGGTCTGTGTTAGTATTTACTGAAGACGGCTGTACTGGGTCTGTGTTAGTATTTACTGAAGACGGCTGTATTGGGTCTGTGTTAGTATTTACTGAAGACGGCTGTACTGTGTCTGTGTTAGTATTTACTGAAGACGGCTGTACTGGGTCTATGTTAGTATTTACTGAAGACGGCTGTACTGGGTCTGTGTTAGTATTTACTGAAGACGGCTGTATTGGGTCTGTGTTAGTATTTACTGAAGACGGCTGTACTGGGTCTGTGTTAGTATTTACTGAAGACGGCTGTATTGGGTCTGTGTTAGTATTTACTGAAGACGGCTGTACTGTGTCTGTGTTAGTATTTACTGAAGACGGCTGTACTGGGTCTATGTTAGTATTTACTGAAGACGGCTGTACTGGGTCTGTGTTAGTATTTACTGAAGACGGCTGTATTGGGTCTGTGTTAGTATTTACTGAAGACGGCTGTATTGGGTCTGTGTTAGTATTTACTGAAGACGGCTGTATTGGGTCTGTGAGTACTGACTGACGCTGGCTGTACTGGGTCTGTGTTAGTATTTACTGAAGACGGCTGTACTGGGTCTGTGTTAGTATTTACTGAAGCTGGCTGTATTGGGTCTGTGAGTACTGACTGACACTGGCTGTACTGGGTCTGTGTTAGTATTTACTGAAGATGGCTGTATTGGGTCTGTGTTAGTATTTACTGAAGACGGCTGTATTGGGTCTGTGTTAGTATTTCGCTGAAGCTTTCTGTACTGGGTCTGTGTTAGTATTTGCTGAAGATACCAGTACTGGGTCTGTGTTAGTATTTGCTGAAGCTGGCTGTATTGGGTCTGTGAGTACTGACTGACGCTGGCTGTACTGGGCCTGTGTTAGTATTTGCTGAAGCTGGCTGTACTGGGTCTGTGTTAGTATTTACTGAAGTTGGCTGTACTGGGTCTGTGTTAGTATTTACTGAAGCTGGCTGTACTGGGTCTGTGTTAGTATTTACTGAAGCTGGCTGTACTGTGTCTGTGTTAGTATTTGCTGAAGCTGCCAGTACTGTGTCTGTGTTAGTACTGGCTGCGGCTGCCAGTACTGGGTCTGTATTAGTATTGACTGAAGCTGGCTGTACTGGGTCTGTGTTAGTATTGACTGAAGCTGCCAGTACTGGGTCTGTGTTAGTATTGACTGAAGCTGCCAGTACTGGGTCTGTGTTAGTATTGACTGAAGCTGCCAGTACTGGGTCTGTGTTAGTATTGACTGAAGCTGCCAGTACTGGGTCTGTGTTAGTATTTTCTGAAGCTGCCAGTACTGTGTCTGTGTTAGTACTGGCTGCGGCTGCCAGTACTGGGTCTGTATTAGTATTGACTGAAGCTGGCTGTACTGGGTCTGTGTTAGTATTGACTGAAGCTGCCAGTACTGGGTCTGTGTTAGTATTGACTGAAGCTGCCAGTACTGGGTCTGTGTTAGTACTGGCTGAAGCTGGATGTGGATCAACTGAGTCTGTGCTTGTACTGGCTGATGATCCAGCATCTACTGACAAACTTAAGCACAGCACCTGTACATTATAGATCACAATACTATTATTCATTTTATCAGCTGCATCAGGCCCATTCAAACTGGCTCCCTCAGATTTCCTTTCATACATTTCCAAATATAAAATACTATTTATGCTATGGCTTGGCTGAATACTTGATGGTTATTATTTACTGAGAGATGTGCATCCATATTGCCCAGTATGCCCAGCTAATCAACATTTTAAATTCAATATATAAATCAATAGTCAATGTCAATCCATTGCTTTCCATCTTGCATTAGTCCAGAGTTGTAACTAAACCTTGACTGAGAGACTAGATAATCATTGTCTTGTTTTAAAATGATGTGCGCCTATGAGGAGTGCCATCACGCCCATATATTGTCTGGACTGGTCCCCACAGAGGTTGGGTCCAGTTTAAAAAAAGTCACACCTGTTAATTGAAATGCGTTCCAGGTGACTACCTCATGAAGCTGGTTGAGAGAATGCCAAGAGTACGCAAAGCTGTGATCAAGGCAAAGGGTGGCTACTTTGAAGTATCACAAATATATTTTGATTTGTTTAACACTTTTTTTTATGTCATAGTTTTGATGTCTTCAGTATTTTTCTACAAGGTAGAAAATAGTACAAATAAAGAAAAACCTTTGAATGAGTAGATATGTCCAAACTTTTGACTGGTAGTGCAATGTAAGATAGCCTACTATTCCTAATGTGATGATTAGATTGGGATAGTCATAATTTAAGACAATAATATAACAATCACTATTCACAAAATGGAATGTTCAATGCAGTGCATAGTGACGTAGAGAAGGCCTAGGCTATTGGCTAGATCACATTACATCGCTTGTCCTTTCTTTGCACAGGAACATTTTGGACTTTTCTGAACACATTTCATGTAATTCTACTACACTATATTTTTGCTCTCTATCCTCTCTTTTCCTTCCTCTTAATTTTTCTCTCTCCTATCCTTTCCTCCTTCCTTCCTCCTTGTCTCCTGTTGTGTTGTGTTTGAACAGGGGGAATTGGACAAGTTGAACCAGTCTACAGAGGACATCAACCGCTGGGAGACAGAGCTGGAGGTAGGCCTGTGTGCGTTTGTGCTCGAGGACAGACTTGTCACTTTCTTGGCTTGGGTATTCCAACCAGCGACCTTTTGGTTACTGGCCCAAAGCCTTTCAATCAAATCAAATCAAATAACAGCCTATCCCAAGTCTGACGTCTTCATTTCCCCAAAAACCATCTCCTCTTCTGGGTTTCATTACAAATACGCTCTTTCCCCCCACTAAACCGTCTCCTCTCCTATTCTGGGTTTCATTAGAAATAGTCTAGAATAGCCAAGTCTAGGTTCAAAAGGCTTCTTAACAGCTTCTACCCCCAAGCCATAAGACTCCTGAACATCTAATCAAATGGTTACCAGGACTATTTGCATTGCCCTCCTCCCCCCCTTTACTCTGCTGCTACTCTCTGTTATTATCTATGCATAGTCACTTTAATAACTCTACCTACATGTACATATTACCTCAATTACCTCGACTAACCTGTACCCCCACACATTGACTCTGTATCGGTACCCCTGTATATAGCCTCGCTATTGTTATTTACTGCTGCTCTTTAATTATTTGTTTATTTTATTTCTTATTTTTTACTTAACACGTGTTTTTCTTAAAACTGCATTGTTGGTTAAGGGCTTGTACATGTGACAAATAAGATTGGATTTGAAATACACACTTTTGCTTTAAACTTTAAACTCCTCCAGAGAGGCTAAAACAACAAAGGAGAGGGGGAGAGAGGGAGAGAGGGAAGGGGGAGAGAGGGAGAGAAGGAAGGGGGAGAGAGGGAGAGAGGGAAGGGGGAGAGAGGGAGAGAGGGAAGGGGGAGAGAGGGAGAGAAGGAGAGGGGAGAGAGGGAGAGAGGGAAGGGGAGAGAGGGAGAGAGGGAAGGGGAGAGAGGGAGAGAGGGAGGGGAGAGAGGGAGAGAGAGGAGAGAGGAGAGAGGGAAGGGGGAGAGAGGGAGAGAAGGAAGGGGGAGAGAGGGAGAGAGGAAGAGAGACAGTTTCCGGAAAACATTGAGTACTTGGGGGAAACGTCAGCATATTCCTTGTATTTCAGGAAGAAAATCTTGTGTTATACACATACACATGTAATACCTGTATTATACACATACATTATGTTGTTGTATATTTCTAGGAAGCTAATTCAGAGAAAGAGAACGGCTGAAAGCGAGGTATGCGAAGTATGTCAAGTTGTTCACGTTATAAACAAAAGGTGACTCTCTGACCCCCCCTAGAGCCCCCTGTAGGGTAGACGGGCCTGTGTGGCCTCTCTCTCTCTCTGTCTTGCCGTCTGACCATTAAACCCCGGGGCTACTCTCTCTCTCTCTCTCTCTGACCAGCAGCTATTAGAAAGATATTTGGATTACTGTTAGGAAGCACAGTATTGTTGGGTCCTGTTTTAAGACTGGGTCAGGGGTCAGGGGCCAGGGGTCAGGGACTGTGGTTCGAGACTTTGGCTTGGTGGAACAGAAAAACAACTTCAGGAAGCTACCTTTCAACATCAAGAGTTCATTGGTCAGTATTGGGTTAAACATTTTTCAGAGCACTGATTTAATAGGTGTTCTTTTCCAGAGAGACAAACTATTAGCATGCTTATTATAAACCTTGCTCCTCAGCGGATGTCACAGATACCTCATATCTCTGTCACCCATGAAGTGCTTTGAGAGGCTGGTTATGGCACACATCAACTTCATCATCCCAGACACCATAGACCCGCTCCAATTTGCATACCGCCCCAACAGATCCATAGACGATGCAATCTAAATTGCGCTCTACACTGCCCTCACCCACCTAGATATGAGGAATACCTATGTGAGAATGCTGTTCATTGACTACAGCTCAGCATTCAACACCATTGTCCCCTCCAAGCTCGTCACCAAGCTTAGGAACATGGGACTGAACCCCTCCCTCTGCAATTGGATCCTGGACTTCCTGATGGGCCGACCCCAGGTGGTGAGGGTAGGCAACATCCCCTCGCCACGCTGACCCTCAACACGGGGGCCTCACAGGGGTGCGTGCTTAGTCCCCTCCTGTACTCCCTGTTCACCCAAGACTGGTTGGCCAGGCACGACACCAGGGAGAAGGTCAGAGAGCTGGCAGTATGGGGCCGGAACAACAATCTCTCCCTCAACATCAGTAAGACCAAGGAGCTGGTCGTGGACTACAGGAAATGGGGGGGGGAGAGCTTCCTCATCCACATCGACGGTGCTGCAGTGGAGCGGATCGAGTGGAGCGGTCTACCTCCCCCTCAGGAGGTTGAAAAGGTTTGGCATCGGCCCTTCAAATCTTCAAAACGTTCTACAGCTGTACCACAGAGAGCACCTTGACTGGCTGCATCACTGCTTGGTATGGCAATAGCACCGCTCTCGATCGCATGGCGCTACAGAGGGTGGTGCGGACAGCCCAGTACATCACTGGGGCTGAGCTCCTTGCCATCCAGGACCTCTATATCAGGCGGTGTGAAAGGAAGGCCCAGAAAATCATTAATGACTTCAACCACCCAACCCATAGAATGTTCTCTCTGCTTCAGCACAGCAAGCGGTACTGGTGCATCAAGTCTGACACCAACAGGCTCCTGAACAGCTTCTATCCCTAAACCATAAGACTGCTAAATAGCTAACTAAATGGCTACATGGACTATCTGAGTGGACCTTTGTATTGTATTCTTATTTTTGCATTGTATTGTATTCTTATCTCTATTCACACTCACAGGGCCCTACCCACTACGCACGCTGACTCTCCAACACACATGCAAACACTCACTCCATCATTTGCTCAACACACACATAATATGCACATACAGTCATACTGAGTCTACACACACACCCACTCACATACAATCATCATATACACTGCTGCTACTCTGTTTATCATATATCCTGATGCCTAGTCACCCTACCCCTATACATATCTACCTCTATCGATCCAGTGTCCCTGCACGTTGTCAATATGGTACTGGAACTGACTGACCCTGTATATAGTATGATTACTTTATCATGTTCTTGTTATATCTTGTGTGTTTTAATTTTTTGTGTTACATTGTTATTCGTTATTGCATTGTTGGGGTTAGAGCTTGCAAGAAAGGCATTTCACTGTACTTGTGCATGTGACATTAAAACTTGAAACTTGATTGAAACGTGAAACCGCAGAAACCATTGAGGAAGTGTGACGATGTCACGATGTCACAAGCTAGTTTCCCCTCAATGCCCCCTTCTCCCCCCTCTCTTCTCCCTTTCTTCTCTCCCCCTCTCTTCTCCTCTCCATCTCTCCTCCTCCATCTCTCCCCCTCTCTTCCTACCCCCTCCCTTTGTGTGGACAAGATGCAGGGGCGTTACAGCCCTTAAATCTAGGGTGACCACATTTAAAATACCCAAATGCGGGACAACGGGATGATTTCGAGGAACAGATTAGTAGCCTACAGGAATAAAAACAATTTATGGGATGTGGGACAAAATGTGCGACTGTCCATCACAATCAGGGACATGTGGTAACTTCTGAATCTGATTCACAAAGTGTGCACCACACACACACACTCCTCTTTGACAGGGAAAGACATTTCTCAGCCCCTAATTTTAGACATTGTAACTCAGGGACGGAGAGAAGGGATTCTCCCCTGTCATATTTCCACAAATATGTAACAACATAGGGGTAATGTTCATGTCTGCAGACTGGTGGTGTGTGTGTGTCATGCTTTTGTGTGTGTGTGTGTGGTGTGGTGTGTGTGTGTGTGTGGTGTGGTGTGGTGTGTGTGTGTGGTGTGGTGTGTGTGTGGTGTGGTGTGTGTGTGTGTGTGTGGTGTGGTGTGTGTGTGTGGTGTGTGCTAGGTTATGTGGGTTAGTGTTAGTGTTAGTGGGTTAGTGTTATCCTACATTACTCATCTCATATATATATCTCATATATATATGTGTATATATGTGTATATACTGTACTCTATACCATCTACTGCATCTTGCCTATGCCGGTCAGCCATCGCTCATCCATATATTTATATGTACATACTCGTATTCATTATTTTACTCTTGTGTGTATAAGGTAGTTGTTGTGAAATTGTTAGATTACTTGTTAGATACTACTGCATGGTCGGAACAAGAAGCACAAGCATTTCACTACACTCGCATTAACATCTGCTAACCATGCGTATGTGACCAATAAAATTTGATTTGATTTGTATTGCGTTAGCTGACACAGCTCTTTTGAGGAAAAAGCCTGACTATCTCAGTTCTGTGCATCGGGATGGAGGGGAGAGGAGGAGGACTGGACTGGAGAAAACACTTTCCAAAACAAAACAGCACAGACACGGCTACACAGACACTCATACAGTGTCAATACACTCTGATGAACTGACAGAGAGGGACAGAGGGACTCTGTGTGTGTGTGTGTGTGTGTGTGAGTAGCAGTGTGTGATCAGTGTCTGTTGTCATGGTAACAATATAACATGACACTCTGTGTATAGATGAACACCCTGTCTGTTGTCATAGTGACAATAGAACAGGACAGAATGTGACACATATAAGGTCGCTGGAGATTTGTTGGTGTTTTACTAACGGCTGTGTGTGTCTGTCTGTCTGTCTGTCTCTAGGACTGTCGTCAGAGGTTCCGCGCGGTGCTGGTGGAAGCCACAGTGAAGCTGGATGAGCAGGTGAAGAGGATCGGCACAGCTGTAGAAGACTCCAAACCTTACTGGGAGGCCAGGAGAGTGGCCAGACAGGTACACACAGACTTTAAAGCCAGAGGAGAAGTCACATTGCTTCTATTTATAACTCTGTCACATCACCTCTAAATCACACTGATCACACACTGCTACTCACACACACACACACACACACACACACACACACACACACACACACACACACACACACACACACACACACACACACACACACACACACACACACACACACACACACACACACACAGAGTCCCCTCTGTCCCTCCCTGTCAGCTGCTTGTGAGTAGGGTAGATAGAGAGATGAGACTCTCAGGTATTTAATCCCTCCTTTATTTAACCTCTCTAATCCTGCATGTGTCCTCTGCCACCCCCTGCCCTGCCCACCTCCTACAGCTACTCTGATTGGCTCCTAGCAGCTATTCAGACACCCCAGGGTGCTTGGTCCCTCAACCCTGGCAACAGCCTATGAGAGAGCATCGTTTCAGTCATTCAACAAATGACTAGCATGTGTGTGTCTGCCAACCAAAAAAATGAGCTGACCTGTCTACGCTTTGATGGGAAAGGGTACAAGTGGACAGAGAGTGTCCTAGGTCCACTGTCTACATAGCTGGCCAGTGTACAGTATAGAGGGGGTATGTAGATGCCAACTTCAGCACGTGAGTGGTAGGATTACTGAGAGGTTTCAGATATGATGGGACACAAACTCAATCTGAACTCAAGGTCTTAACAAGTTTACAAACACCCACATGTAGGCACTTTTCCCCAGTGAGCCCAGCCCTATCTAGCTAGCAGTCCTATCTAGCTGGCAGTCCTATCTAGCTAGCTAGCAGTCCCCAGTGAGCCCAGTCCTATCTAGCTAGCAGTCCTATCTAGCTAGCAGTCCTATCTAGCTGGCAGTCCTATCTAGCTAGCTAGCAGTCCCCAGTGAGCCCAGTCCTATCTAGCTAGCAGTCCTATCTAGCTAGCAGTCCTATCTAGCTGGCAGTCCTATCTAGCTAGCTAGCAGTCCCCAGTGAGCCCAGTCCTATCTAGCTAGCAGTCCTATCTAGCTAGCAGTCCTATCTAGCTGGCAGTCCTATCTAGCTAGCTAGCAGTCCCCAGTGAGCCCAGTCCTATCTAGCTAGCAGTCCTATCTAGCTAGCTAGCAGTCCCCAGTGAGCCCAGTCCTATCTAGCTGGCAGTCCTATCTAGCTAGCTAGCAGTCCCCAGTGAGCCCAGTCCTATCTAGCTAGCTAGCAGTCCCCAGTGAGCCCAGTCCTATCTAGCTGGCAGTCCTATCTAGCTAGCTAGCAGTCCCCAGTGAGCCCAGCCCTATCTAGCTGGCAGTCCTATCTAGCTGGCAGTCCTATCTAGCTAGCTAGCAGTCCCCAGTGAGCCCAGCCCTATCTAGCTAGCAGTCCTATCTAGCTGGCAGTCCTATCTAGCTAGCTAGCAGTCCCCAGTGAGCCCAGTCCTATCTAGCTAGCAGTCCTATCTAGCTAGCTAGCAGTCCCCAGTGAGCCCAGTCCTATCTAGCTGGCAGTCCTATCTAGCTAGCTAGCAGTCCCCAGTGAGCCCAGTCCTATCTAGCTAGCAGTCCTATCTAGCTAGCTAGCAGTCCCCAGTGAGCCCAGTCCTATCTAGCTGGCAGTCCTATCTAGCTAGCTAGCAGTCCCCAGTGAGCCCAGCCCTATCTAGCTAGCAGTCCTATCTAGCTGGCAGTCCTATCTAGCTGGCAGTCCTATCTAGCTAGCTAGCAGTCCCCAGTGAGCCCAGCCCTATCTAGCTAGCAGTCATATCTAGCTGGCAGTCCTATCTAGCTAGCTAGCAGTCCCCAGTGACCCCAGTCCTATCTAGCTAGCAGTCCTATCTAGCTAGCTAGCAGTCCCCAGTGAGCCCAGTCCTATCTAGCTAGCAGTCCTACTATATTTAGCTAGTAGTCCTATCTAGCTAGCAGCCCCATATCTATCTAGCAGCTCTAACTAGCTAGCAGTCCTCCCTATCTAGCTAGCAGTCCTCCCTATCTAGCTAGCAGTCCTATCTAGCTAGCAGTCCTCCCTATCTAGCTACCAGTCCTCCCTATCTAGCTAGCAGTCCTCCCTATCTAGCTAGCAGTCCTCCCTATCTAGCAAGCAGCCCCTATCTAGCTAGCAGTCCTCCCTATCTAGCTAGCAAACCCTATCTAGCTAGCAGTCCTCCCTATCTAGCTAGCCCCTATCTAGCTAGCAGTCCTCCCTATGTAGCTAGCAGCCCCTATCTAGCTAGCAGTCATATATATCTAGCAGTCCTATCTAGCTAGCAGCCCTATCTAGCTAGCACCCCCTATCTAGTTAGCAGTCCCCAGTGAGCCCAGTCCTATCTAGCTAGCAGCCCCTATCTAGCTAGAAGCTCTATCTAGCTAGCAGCACCTATCTAGCTAGCAGTCCTCCCTATCTAGCTAGCAGCCCCTATCTAGCTAGTAGCTCTATCTAGCTAGCAGCATCTATCTACCTAGCAGTCCTCCCTATCTAGCTAGTAGCTCTATCTAGCTAGCAGTCCTCCCTATCTAGCTATCAGCACCGATCTAGCTAGCAGCCCTCCCTATCTAGCTAGCATTACCTATCTAGCTAGCAGTCCTCCCTATCTAGCTAGCAGCACCTATCTAGCTAGCAGTCCTCCCTATCTAGCTAGCAGTCCTCCCTATCTAGCTAGCAGCCCTCCCTATCTAGCTATCAGCACCTATCTAGCTAGCAGCCCTCCCTATCTAGCTATCAGCACCTATCTAGCTATCAGTCCTCCCTATCTAGCTATCAGCACCTATCTAGCTAGCAGTCCTCCCTATCTAGCTGGCAGTCCTCCCTATCTAGCTAGCAGCCCTCCCTATCTAGCTATCAACACCTATCTAGCTAGCAGCCCTCCCTATCTAGCTGTCCTCCCTATCTAGCTAGCAGCCCTCCCTATCTAGATAGCAGTCCTCCCTATCTAGCTAGCAGTCCTCCCTATCTAGCTAGCAGCACCTATCTAGCTAGCAGTCCTCCCTATCTAGCTAGCAGTCCTCCCTATCTAGCTAGCAACCCTCCCTATCTAGCTAGCAGCACCTACCTAGCTAGAAGTCCTCCCTATCTAGCTAGCAGTCCTCCCTATCTAGCTAGCAGCACCTATCTAGCTAGCAGTCCTCCTTATCTAGCTAGCAGTCCTCCCTATCTAGCTAGCAGCCCTCCTTATCTAGCTAGCAGCACCTATCTAGCTAGCAGTCCTCCCTATCTAGCTAGCAGCACCTATCTAGCTAGCAGTCCTCCCTATCTAGCTAGCAGCACCTATCTAGCTAGCAGTCCTCCCTATCTAGCTAGCAGTCCTCCCTATCTAGCTAGCAGCACCTATCTAGCTAGCAACCCTCCCTATCTAGCTAGCAGTCCTCCCTATCTAGCTAGCAGTCCTCCCTATCTAGCTAGCAGCACCTATCTAGCTAGCAGTCCTCCCTATCTAGCTAGCAGCACCTATCTAGCTAGCAGTCCTCCCTATCTAGCTAGCAGCACCTATCTAGCTAGCAGTCCTCCCTATCTAGCTAGCAGCCCTCCCTATCTAGCTAGCAGTCCTCCCTATCTAGCTAGCAGCACCTATCTAGCTAGCAGCCCTCCCTATCTAGCTAGCAGCCCTCCCTATCTAGCTAGCAGTCCTCCCTATCTAGCTAGCAGCACCTATCTAGCTAGCAACCCTCCCTATCTAGCTAGCAGTCCTCCCTATCTAGCTAGCAGTCCTCCCTATCTAGCTAGCAGCACCTATCTAGCTAGCAGTCCTCCCTATCTAGCTAGCAGCCCTCCCTATCTAGCTAGCAGTCCTCCCTATCTAGCTAGCAGCACCTATCTAGCTAGCAGTCCTCCCTATCTAGCTAGCAGCCCTCCCTATCTAGCTAGCAGTCCTCCCTATCTAGCTAGCAGCACCTATCTAGCTAGCAGTCCTCCCTATCTAGCTAGCAGCCCTCCCTATCTAGCTAGCAGTCCTCCCTATCTAGCTAGCAGCCCTCCCTATCTAGCTAACCCTTCTATTGTTTACTTATGATTCATTTCTAGAGTAGCCTGATCCAAGAGCTATTCATCTACTACTTATCCTCTCTCCCTCCCTCCCGCCTGCTTGCTGGCCCTCACACCCGCCCTCTGACCCTCACTCACTCCCTCGCTCTCTCTTCCCCTTCTGTCTCTCCACTGACATTCCAATGCGGAGACTAAGAGGAGAGGAGAGGGAGGTTTAGGACCGTAGCTCTTCTCAGGAAGCTGTTCTCAGGAAGCTGTCTCCTTCTAAATTCAATTTAAATTCAATTCAAAGGGCTTTATTGACATGGGAAACAAATGTTTACATTGCCAAAGCAAGTGAAATAGATAATAAACAAAAGTGAAATAAACAATACAATGAACAGTAAACATTACATTCATGTCATATTATGTGCAAATAGTTAAAGTACAAAAGGGAAAATAAATAAACATAAATATGGGTTGTATTTACAATGGTGTTTGTTCTTCACTGGTTGCCCTTTTCTTGTGGCAACAGGTCACAAATATTGCTGCTGTGAGTGCACACTGTGGTATTTCACCCAATAGATATGGGAATTTGTTTTCTAATTCTTTGTGGGTCTGTGTAATCTGAGGGAAATATGTGTCTCTAATATGCTCATACATTTGGCAGGAGGTTAGGAAGTGCAGCTCAGTTTCCACCTCATTTTGTGGGCAGTGTGCACATAGCCTGTCTTCTCTTGAGAGCCAGGTCTGCCTACAGCAGCCTTTCTCAATAGCAAGGCTATGCTCACTGAGTCTGTACATAGTCAAATCTTTCCTTAAGTTTGGGTCAGTCATAGTGGTCAGGTATTCTGACACTGTGTACTCTCTGTTTAGGGCCAAAAAGCATTCTAGCATTGTGCTGCTGTCCTGGGGCTCTGTGGGGTCTGTTTGTGTTTGTGAACAGAGCCCCAGGACCAGCTTGCTTAGGGGACTCTTCTCCAGGTTCATCTCTCTGTAGTTTGAGAATCGCTTACTTTTAGGTGGTTGTAGAATTTAACGTCTCTTTTCTGGATTTTGATAATTATTATTGGCCTAATTCTGCTCTGCATGCATTATTTAGTATTTTACACAGAGGATATTTGAGCATTTTTTACATATCCGTCATTATGTGTCTGTCATTATGTGTCTCATTATGTGTCTGTCATTATGTGTCTCATTATGTGTCTGTCATTATGTGTCTGTCATTATGTGTCTGTCATTATGTGTCTCATTATGTGTCTCATTATGTGTCTGTCATTATGTGTCTCATTATGTGTCTCATTATGTGTCTGTCATTATGTGTCTGTCATTATGTGTCTGTCATTATGTGTCTCATTATGTGTCTGTCAATATGTGTCTCATTATGTGTCTGTCATTATGTGTCTCATTATGTGTCTGTCATTATGTGTCTGTCATTATGCGTCTTATTATGTGTCTGTCATTATGTGTCTGTCATTATGTGTCTCCTTATGTGTCTGTCATTATGTGTCTCATTATGTTTCTGTCATTATGTGTCTGTCATTATGTGTCTGTCATTATGTGGCTCATTATGTGTCTCATTATGTGTCTGTCACTATGTGTCTCATTATGTGTCTGTCATTATGTGTCTCATTATGTGTCTGTCATTATGTGTCTCATTATGTGTCTGTCATTATGTGTCTCATTATGTGTCTCATTATGTGTCTGTCAATATGTGTCTGTCATTATGTGTCTCATTATGTGTCTGTCATTATGTGTCTCATTATGTGTCTCATTATGTGTCTGTCATTATGTGTCTGTCATTATGTGTCTCATTATGTGTCTGTCAATATGTGTCTCATTATGTGTCTGTCATTATGTGTCTCATTATGTGTCTGTCATTATGCGTCTTATTATGTGTCTGTCATTATGTGTCTGTCATTATGTGTCTCCTTATGTGTCTGTCATTATGTGTCTCATTATGTTTCTGTCATTATGTGTCTCATTATGTGTCTGTCATTATGTGTCTGTCATTTTGTGGCTCATTATGTGTCTCATTATGTGTCTGTCACTATGTGTCTCATTATGTGTCTGTCATTATGTGTCTCATTATGTGTCTGTCATTATGTGTCTCATTATGTGTCTGTCATTATGTGTCTCATTATGTGTCTGTCAATATGTGTCTGTCATTATGTGTCTCATTATGTGTCTGTCAATATGTGTCTGTCATTATGTGTCTGTCATTATGTGTCTCATTATGTGTCTGTCATTATGTGTCTCATTATGTGTCTGTCATTATGTGTCTGTCATTATGCGTCTTATTATGTGTCTGTCATTATGTGTCTGTCATTATGTGTCTCCTTATGTGTCTGTCATTATGTGTCTCATTATGTCTGTCATTATGTGTCTCATTATGTGTCTGTCATTATGTTTCTCATTATGTGTCTGTCATTATGTGTCTCATTATGTGTCTGTCATTATGTGTCTCATTATGTGTCTGTCATTATGTGTCTCATTATGTGTCTCATTATGTGTCTGTCAATATGTGTCTGTCATTATGTGTCTCATTATGTGTCTGTCATTATGTGTCTCATTATGTGTCTGTCATTATGTTTCTCATTATGTGTCTGTCATTATGTGTCTCATTATGTGTCTGTCATTATGTGTCTCATTATGTGTCTGTCTCTCATTATGTGTCTCATTATGTGTCTGTCATTATGTGTCTCATTATGTGTCTCATTATGTGTCTGTCATTATGTGTCTCATTATGTGTCTCATTATGTGTCTGTCATTATGTGTCTCATTATGTGTCTGTCATTATGTGTCTGTCATTATGTGTCTGTCATTATGTGTCTCATTATGTGTCTGTCATTATGTGTCTCATTATGTGTCTGTCATTATGTGTCTGTCATTATGTGTCTCATTGTGTGTCTGTCATTATGTGTCTCATTATGTGTCTGTCATTATGTGTCTGTCATTATGTGTCTGTCATTGTGTGTCTGTCATTATGTGTCTCATTATGTGTCTCATTATGTGTCTCATTATGTGTCTGTCATTATGTGTCTCATTATGTGTCTCATTATGTGTCTGTCATTATGTGTCTGTCATTATGTGTCTGTCATTATGTGTCTCATTATGTGTCTGTCAATATGTGTCTCATTATGTGTCTGTCATTATGTGTCTCATTATGTGTCTGTCATTATGTGTCTGTCATTATGCGTCTTATTATGTGTCTGTCATTATGTGTCTGTCATTATGTGTCTCCTTATGTGTCTGTCATTGTGTGTCTCATTATGTTTCTGTCATTATGTGTCTGTCATTATGTGTCTGTCATTATGTGTCTGTCATTATGTGGCTCATTATGTGGCTCATTATGTGTCTCATTATGTGTCTGTCACTATGTGTCTCATTATGTGTCTGTCATTATGTGTCTCATTATGTGTCTGTCATTATGTGTCTGTCATTATGTGTCTCATTATGTGTCTCATTATGTGTCTGTCAATATGTGTCTGTCATTATGTGTCTCATTATGTGTCTGTCATTATGTGTCTCATTATGTGTCTCATTATGTGTCTGTCATTATGTGTCTGTCATTATGTGTCTCATTATGTGTCTGTCAATATGTGTCTCATTATGTGTCTGTCATTATGTGTCTCATTATGTGTCTGTCATTATGCGTCTTATTATGTGTCTGTCATTATGTGTCTGTCATTATGTGTCTCCTTATGTGTCTGTCATTATGTGTCTCATTATGTTTCTGTCATTATGTGTCTCATTATGTGTCTGTCATTATGTGTCTGTCATTTTGTGGCTCATTATGTGTCTCATTATGTGTCTGTCACTATGTGTCTCATTATGTGTCTGTCATTATGTGTCTCATTATGTGTCTGTCAATATGTGTCTGTCATTATGTGTCTCATTATGTGTCTGTCAATATGTGTCTGTCATTATGTGTCTCATTATGTGTCTGTCATTATGTGTCTCATTATGTGTCTGTCATTATGTGTCTCATTATGTGTCTGTCATTATGTGTCTGTCATTATGCGTCTTATTATGTGTCTGTCATTATGTGTCTGTCATTATGTGTCTCCTTATGTGTCTGTCATTATGTGTCTCATTATGTCTGTCATTATGTGTCTCATTATGTGTCTGTCATTATGTTTCTCATTATGTGTCTGTCATTATGTGTCTCATTATGTGTCTGTCATTATGTGTCTCATTATGTGTCTGTCATTATGTGTCTCATTATGTGTCTCATTATGTGTCTGTCAATATGTGTCTGTCATTATGTGTCTCATTATGTGTCTGTCATTATGTGTCTCATTATGTGTCTGTCATTATGTTTCTCATTATGTGTCTGTCATTATGTGTCTCATTATGTGTCTGTCATTATGTGTCTCATTATGTGTCTGTCTCTCATTATGTGTCTCATTATGTGTCTGTCATTATGTGTCTCATTATGTGTCTCATTATGTGTCTGTCATTATGTGTCTGTCATTATGTGTCTCATTATGTGTCGGTCATTATGTGTCTGTCATTATGTGTCTGTCATTATGTGTCTCATTATGTGTCTGTCATTATGTGTCTCATTATGTGTCTGTCATTATGTGTCTCATTATGTGTCTGTCATTATGTGTCTCATTATGTGTCTGTCATTATGTGTCTGTCATTATGTGTCTGTCATTATGTGTCTCATTATGTGTCTGTCATTATGTGTCTCATTATGTGTCTCATTATGTGTCTGTCATTATGTGTCTGTCATTATGTGTCTCATTATGTGTCTGTCATTATGTGTCTCGTTATGTGTCTGTCTGTCATTATGTGTCTCATTATGTGTCTGTCATTATGTGTCTCATTATGTGTCTGTCATTATGTGTCTGTCATTATGTGTCTGTCATTATGTGTCTGTCATTATGTGTCTGTCATTATGTGTCTGTCATTCTGTGTCTGTCATTGTGAGTTGTTGCATGCTGTGATAAAAAAAAGTTGGGAGTAATAAAGTCATACTCTACTCTACCCTACCCTACTCTACTCTACCCTACCCTACCCTACTGTACTCTACCCTACCCTACTCTACTCTACTCTACCCTACCCTACTCTACTGTACTCCCACCCCTACCCTACTCTACTCTCTACCCTACTCTCTACCCACCCTACTGTACTCTACTCTACCCCTACTCCCTACCCTACTCTACCCCCACTCTACTCTACTCCCACCCCACTGTACTCTACTCTACCCTACCCTACTCTACTCCCACCCTACTCTACTCTACCCTACTCTACTCTACACTCACCCCACTGTACTCCCACCCCACCCTACTCCCACTCTACCCTACTCTACTCTACCCACTCCCACTCTACTCCCACCCACCCTACTCTACCCCACCCTACTCCCACCCTACTCTACACCACCCTACCCCACCCTACTCCCACCCTACTCCCACTCCCACTCTCTACTCCCACTCTACCCTACCCTACTCTACACTACCCTACCCTACTCTACACTACCCTACTGTACTCTACACTACCCTACTGTACTCTACCCTACCCTTCCCTACTCTACACTACCCTACTCTACTCTACACTACCCTACTGTACTCTACCCTACTGTACTCTACCCTACCCTACACTACCCTACTCTACTCTACCCTACTGTACTCTACACTACCCTACTGTACTCTACCCTACACTACCCTACTCTACACTACCCTACTCTACTCTACACTACCCTACTGTACTCTACCCTACCCTACCCTTCTCCACTACCCTACTGTACTCTACACTACACTACCCTACTCTACACTACCCTACAGTACTCTACCCTACCCTTCCCTACTCTACACTACCCTACTGTACTCTACCCTACCCTTCCCTGTCATTATGTGTCTCATTATGTGTCTGTCTGTCATTATGTGTCTCATTATGTGTCTGTCATTATGTGTCTGTCAATATGTGTCTGTCATTATGTGTCTGTCATTATGTGTCTCATTATGTGTCTCATTATGTGTCTCATTGTGTGTCTGTCATTATGTGTCTCATTATGTGTCTGTCAATATGTGTCTCATTATGTCTGTCATTATGTGTCTCATTATGTGTCTGTCATTATGTTTCTCATTATGTGTCTGTCATTATGTGTCTCATTATGTGTCTGTCATTATGTGTCTCATTATGTGTCTGTCATTATGTTTCTCATTATGTGTCTGTCATTATGTGTCTCATTATGTGTCTGTCATTATGTGTCTCATTATGTGTCTGTCTGTCATTATGTGTCTCATTATGTGTCTGTCATTATGTGTCTCATTATGTGTCTGTCATTATGTGTCTCATTATGTGTCTGTCTGTCATTATGTGTCTCATTATGTGTCTCATTATGTGTCTGTCATTATGTGTCTGTCATTATGTGTCTCATTATGTGTCTGTCATTATGTGTCTGTCATTATGTGTCTGTCATTATGTGTCTGTCATTATGTGTCTCATTATGTGTCTGTCATTATGTGTCTGTCATTATGTGTCTGTCATTATGTGTCTCATTATGTGTCTGTCTGTCATTATGTGTCTCATTATGTGTCTGTCATTATGTGTCTCATTATGTGTCTGTCATTATGTGTCTCATTATGTGTCTGTCTGTCATTATGTGTCTCATTATGTGTCTCATTATGTGTCTCATTATGTGTCTGTCATTATGTGTCTGTCATTATGTGTCTGTCATTATGTGTCTGTCATTATGTGTCTCATTATGTGTCTGTCTGTCATTATGTGTCTCATTATGTGTCTGTCATTATGTGTCTCATTATGTGTCTGTCATTATGTGTCTCATTATGTGTCTGTCTGTCATTATGTGTCTCATTATGTGTCTGTCATTATGTGTCTCATTATGTGTCTGTCTGTCATTATGTGTCTCATTATGTGTCTGTCATTATGTGTCTCATTATGTGTCTGTCTGTCATTATGTGTCTCATTATGTGTCTGTCATTATGTGTCTCATTATGTGTCTGTCATTATGTGTCTGTCATTATGTGTCTGTCATTATGTGTCTGTCATTCTGTGTCTGTCATTGTGAGTTGTTGCATGCTGTGATAAAAAAAAGTTGGGAGTAATAAAGTAATACTCTACTCTACCCTACCCTACTCTACTCTACCCTACCCTACCCTACCCTACTGTACTCTACTCTACCCTACCCTACTCTACTGTACTCTACCCTACTCTACTGTACTCTACCCTACCCTACTCTACTCTACCCTACTCTACCCTACCCTACTCTACTCTACTCTACCCTACTCTACTCTACACTACCCTACTGTACTCTACCCTACTCTACTCTACCCTACTCTACTCTACACTACCCTACTGTACTCTACCCTACCCTACTCTACTGTACTCTACCCTACCCTACTCCTACCCTACCCTACTCTACCCTACTCTACTCTACCCTACTCTCTCTACACCACCCTGCCCTACTCTGCCCTACCCTACTCTCACTCCCTCTCTCTCTGCCCACCCCCTCTGCCCTACTCTGCCCTACCCTCTCCCACCCTCTCTCTCCCCTCTCTGCTCTCTCTGCCCTGCTCTGCTCTGCACTGCCCCACTGTACTCTCTGCTCTGCCCCACCCTACTCTCTCTCCCTCTCTCTGCCCTACTCTGCTCTGCACTGCCCTGCTGTGCTCTGCCCTGCCCTGCTCTCTCTCTCTGCCCCACTCTGCTCTGCCCTGCCACTCTCTGCCCTGCCCTGCTCTCTCCCTGCCCTGCTGTGTCTGCCCCACCCTACTCTGCCCTGCCCTGCTGTACTCTGCCCTACCCTGCTGTACTCTCTCTGCCCTGCCCTACTCTGCTCTGCCACCCTGCTCTGCTCTACCCTGCCCCACCCTACTCTGCCCTGCTCTGCTCTGCCACTCTGCCCTACTCTGCTCTGCCCTACTCTGCCCTCTCTGCTCTCTGCCCTACTCTGCCCTCTCTCTGCCCTGCCCTACTCTGCCCTCTCTCTCTGCCCTGCTCTGCCCTACTCTACTCTGCCCTCTCTGCCCTACTCTACTCTACCCTACTGTACTCTACCCTACCCTACTGTACTCTACCCTACTGTACTCTACCCTACCCTACCCTACTCTACACTACCCTACTGTACTCTACCCTACCCTACCCTACTCTACACTAATCTACTGTACTCTACTCTACTCTACTCTACTCTACCCTACTCTACTCTACCCTACGCTACTCTACCCTACTCTGCCCGACTGTACTCTACACTACTGTACTCTACACTACACTACCCTACTGTACTCTACTCTACCCTTCTCCACTACCCTACTGTACTCTACACTACACTACCCTACTCTACACTACACTACCCTACTGTACTCTACTCTACTCTACCCTACCCTTCTCCACTACCCTACTGTACTCTACACTACACTACCCTACTCTACACTACACTACCCTACTGTACTCTACCCTACCCTTCTCCACTACCCTACTGTACTCTACACTACACTACCCTACTGTACTCTACCCTACCCTTCCCTACTCTACACTACCCTACTGTACTCTACCCTACCCTTCCCTACTCTACACTACCCTACTGTACTCTACCCTACCCTTCTCCACTGCCCTACTGTACTCTACACTACACTGCCCTGCTGTACTCTGCCCTACCCTTCCCTACTCTACACTGCCCTGCTGTACTCTGCCCTGCCCTTCCCTACTCTACACTGCCCTGCTGTACTCTGCCCTACCCTTCCCTACTCTACACTGCCCTACTGTGCTCTGCCCTACCCTACCCTTCCCCTCTCTGCACTGCCCTGCTGTGCTCTGCCCTGCTCCTTCCCTACTCTACACTGCCCTGCTCTGCTGTCTACCCTTCCCCTACTCTGCCTGCCCTACTGTACTCTACCCTACCCTTCCCTACTCTACACTACCCTACTGTACTCTATCCTACCCTACTGTGCCTACCCTGCACCCCATGACTCTACACTACTCCACCTTACCCTACCCCACCCAACTCTGCACTACTCCTCTCCACACCTTGCCCTACCCTACCCTGCCCTACTGTACTCCTGCCCTACCCCACCCAACTCTACACTACCCTACCCTACTCTACACTACCCTACTGTACTCTACCCTACCCCACCCCAGCTCTGCACGACCCTACCCTGCTCTACACTGCCCTGTACTGCTACTACACTGCACTCTACATTACCCTACTGTGCTCTATCCTACACCCAGCTCTACACTCACCCTACCCTACTCTACACACTGCCCTACTGTACTCTACCCTGCCTACCCTACCTGACTCTACACTCCTACCCTACTCTACACTGCCCTACAGTACTCTTCCCTACCCCACCCAGCTCTACTCACCCTGCACTGCCCTACTGTACTCTGCCCTACCCTGCCCCACCCAGCTCTACACTACCCTACTGTGCTCCTGTCCTACCCCACCCAGCTCTACACTCTCCTACCCTCTCTACACTGCCCTACTGTGCACTACCCTACCCTGCCCTACCCCACCCAGCTCTGCACTCCTACCCTACTCTACACTACCCTACAGTACTCTTCCCTACCCCACCCAACTCTACACTACCCTACCCTACTCTACACTACCCTGCTGTACTCTACCCTATCCTACGCAACTCTACTCCACCCTACCCTACTCTACACTACCCTACTGTACTCTACCCTACCCTACCCCACCCAACTCTACACCACCCTACCCTACTCTACACTACCCTACAGTACTCTACCCTACCCCACCCAACTCTACACTACCCTACCCTACTCTACACTACCCTACTGTACTCTACCCTACCCCACCCAACTCTACATGACCCTACTGTACTCTACCCTACCCCACCCAACTCTACACTACCCTACTGTACTCTACCCTACCCCATCCAACTTTACACTACTCTACTCCACCTTACCCTACCCTACCCTACCCTACCCTACCCTACCCTACTCTACACTACCCTACTGTACTCTACTCTACCCTACCCCACCCAACTCTACACTACTTTACAGGGAGAGAGAGGACAGGGAGAGAGAGGCTGGGTTTGGGCTATAGAGAACAGGGAGAGAGAGGTTGAGTTTGGGCTATAGAGGACAGGGAGAGAGAGGCTGGGTTTGGGCTATAGAGAACAGGGAGAGAGAGGCTGGGTTTGGACTATAGAGAACAGGGAGAGAGAGGCTGGGTTTGGGCTATAGAGAACAGGGAGAGAGAGGCTGGGTTTGGACTATAGAGGACAGGGAGAGAGAGGCTGGGTTTGGACTATAGAGAACAGGGAGAGAGAGGCTGGGTTTGGACTATAGAGGACAGGGAGAGAGAGGCTGGGTTTGGGCTATAGAGGACAGGGAGAGAGAGGCTGGGTTTGGGCTATAGAGGACAGGGAGAGAGAGGCTGGGTTTGGACTATAGAGAACAGGGAGAGAGAGGCTGGGTTTGGGCTATAGAGGACAGGGAGAGAGAGGCTGGGTTTGGGTAGTGCTGGAGATGAGAACCAGAGGTTCCCCCTTAGGCAGTAAGTGTTCTCACGGCTCTCCTCACCTATCTGTTTGGATAACCCCTGACCTTTAAAAGCTCTGATTATGATAAAGACCCTAGCACTCACACACTGTAGAACTGCTCACACACTGTAGAACTGCTCACACACTGTAGAACTGCTAACACACTGTAGAACTGCTAACACACTGTAGAACTGCTAACACACTGTAGAACTGCTCACACACTGTAGAACTGCTAACACACTGTAGAACTGCTCACACACTGTAGAACTGCTAACACACTGTAGAACTGCTAACACACTGTAGAACTGCTAACACACTGTAGAACTGCTAACACACTGTAGAACTGCTTACACACTGTAGAACTGCTAACACACTGTAGAACTGCTAACACACTGTAGAACTGCTCACACACTGTAGAACTGCTAACACACTGTAGAACTGCTAACACACTGTAGAACTGCTAACACACTGTAGAACTGCTTACACACTGTAGAACTGCTAACACACTGTAGAACTGCTAACACACTGTAGAACTGCTCACACACTGTAGAACTGCTCACACACTGTAGAACTGCTAACACACTGTAGAACTGCTCACACACTGTATAACTGCTAACACACTGTAGAACTGCTAACACACTCACTCCTATAGTATATATGTGAAGAACACTTCATTAGGGCCCTCAGCCTGCTGGGGGTTATGTATGAACACTTCATTAGGGCCCTCAGCTTGCTGGGGGTTATGTATGAACACTTCATTTGGGCCCTCAGCCTGCTGGGGGTTATGTATGAACACTTCATTAGGGCCCTCAGCTTGCTGGGGGTTATGTATGAACACTTCATTTGGGCCCTCAACCTGCTGGGGGTTATGTATGAACACTTCATTAGGGCCCTCAGCCTGCTGGGGGTTATGTATGAACACTTCATTAGGGCCCTCAGCCTGCTGGGGGTTATGTATGAACACTTCATTAGGGCCCTCAACCTGCTGGGGGTTATGTATGAACACTTCATTTGGGCCCTCAGCCCGCTGGGGGTTATGTATGAACACTTCATTAGGGCCCTCAACCTGCTGGGGGTTATGTATGAACACTTCATTAGGGCCCTCAGCCCGCTGGGGGTTATGTATGAACACTTCATTAGGGCCCTCAGCCCGCTGGGGGTTATGTATGAACACTTCATTAGGGCCCTCAACCTGCTGGGGGTTATGTATGAACACTTCATTAGGGCCCTCAGCCTGCTGGGGGTTATGTATGAACACTTCATTAGGGCCCTCAGCCTGCTGGGGGTTATGTATGAACACTTCATTAGGGCCCTCAGCCTGCTGGGGGTTATGTATGAACCAGACTATTGAAGTGGGTCTAGATCTAATCAATATGGGTGTCTGAAACAGTGTGACTCTAGGCCTCGTTTATACCTGCCGCTAACATTTGTCCTGTATCTTGAGCTTGTCCACATTCTGATGGTGCCCAGATCTGCGCCTAGACATGATATTATTCAAATGTGTCTTTTATCAATTCACTGTGTCCACAATGTGACCAGATTTCCTGGTCTCTCCCTGTAAGCAAATTATAATGATTATTTTTTTTTTTTTTAATTACCTTTATTTAACTAGGCAAGAACAAATTCTTATTTTCAATGATTGCCTAGGAACAGTGGGTTAACTGCCTTATTCAGGGGCAGGACGACAGATTTTTACCTTGTCAGCTCGGGGATTCGATCTAGCAACCTTTCGGTTGACAGATATTATTTCAAAAATAATATTTATTTATTTTAAGACACATGTTGATGCTATAAGTCAATAGTGATTTTGGAGGACTGGATCAGGATGTTTAAAATGGTTTCACTGTCCAGATCGTCTACACCTTTAAGATATCCAGACACAATGCGTGCCTGACTACCTCTGGAGGTGGTCAGGTGGTGTCTTTTAATTGTCTACGCCTGCCTAAAAATGTGGGCACAATCAGAATGTGAACAAGATCAGGACAAAGGACGCATGTTAGAACCAGGTATAAACAGGGCCTCTGAAGCAGACAATTGAATGTGGATGACACAGTGACGGTCAGCACCCAAAGACAATTGAGACACCACTAAGAATGTATCTGCAGCCTCCACCAACAAAGACTGTGTTTGTCTGTTTGATAGAGGCAGTGTTTGTTGTAGGGTGGCTTGGTCCCAGTCATGGTAAATGCCTATCTCATTCCCTCACCTCAGATCTCCTGCCTACACGCTGGACTATGAAAGCCTGCTGCTGTTATGTACTGGCAAAGGGAGCTGGCTGGTGGACAGCAGTCAGTGCTGCTCTTTAAAAAAAAATCAGCTGTCAGACAGAAACACACATTCACTGAGTGTACAAAATATTAGGAACACCTGCTCTTTCCATGTCATAGCTGTCACCGGGATTCACCAGGTCAGTCGATGACCCCTTATTGATGTCACTTGTTAAATCCACTTCAATCAGTGTGGATGAAGGGGAGGAGACAGGTTAAAGAAGGATTTTTAAGCATTGATACAATTGAGACATGGATTGTGTACGTGTGCCATTCAGAGGGTGAACGGGCAAGACAAAAGATGTAGGCGCGCCGGTTTGAATGTGTCAAGAACTGCAACGCTGCTGGGTTTTTCACTCTCAACAGTTTCCTGTGTTTATCAAGAATGATCCACCACCCGAAGGACATCCAGCCAACTTGACACAACTGTGGGAAGCATTGGAGTCAACATGGGCCAGCATCCCTGTTGGAACGCTTTCAACACCTTGTAGAGTCCATGCCCCCGATGAATTGAGGCTGTTCTGAGGGCAGCTCAATATTAGAAAGGTGTTCTTAATGTTTTGTACACTCAGTGTATATGTACACACACACAAAGAGATTGATGGAAGAAGAGAGAAGGAGGAATAAATTACAGAAAGAAATGAAGGGGGGATGAAAACAGGTCTGTGTGATGGAAATTAGCTTGTTTTTGAGTTTGAGCGTCATACTTGTAAGCCTATATAAGCCTATATAGCTATTCATATTTCAACAGCAGTCACGTAGTGAAGCCGCATAGTGAAGCTGCTCGCTTTGAAGAACTGTCTTCTCTTTTCTCCCCCACCTCCCCCACCTCCTCCCCCTTTTCTCCTCCTCCCCCTCCCTCATCCCCCACCTCCCTCCTCACCCCCCATCTCCTCCCCCTTCCTCATCCTCCACCTCTCCTCTTCCTCCCCCTTCCTCCTCCCCCTTCGTCATCCTCCACCTCTCCTCCATCCAATTCCCTGTCTCCATCTCTCCTTTACCCACTCCTCCCAAGAAAAAGGACGGGTACGTGGCTAACATTAATGTTAGGGTCAAGGGTTTGGTAAAAGCTGCAATATGTCACTTTTTGGGGCGACCCAACCAAATTCACATAGAAATGTGAGTTATAGATCTGTCATTCTCATTGAAAGCAAGTCTAAGAAGCGGTAGGTCTGTTCTATATGGGCCATTTCTATGCTTCCCGTTCTTAAGTTTAGTTTTTTTGCGTCTTTTACTTTTTAAAATATTTCACAGCTGTTTAGATGATACAATGATTCTCTACACAATGACTGCTTGTTTTGTCACATAAACTGAAATTATTCAAACTATTCTAATTTGAACAAACCAGGAAATGGTGGAGGTATTTCTGAATAGTGCACTTTTAAGGTTAGGTTTAAGGTAAAGGTCAGTTTGAGATTTTGGCTAGTTGGGGATGCTGGTCAGTCAATGGGATGCTGGTCAGCAAATTTCCCTTGAAACATGAAAGTATTCATTAAAGTACATTCAAGCATTCTCTTCCCAGGCCCAGCTGGAGGCCCAGAGGGCGACAGCGGAGTTCCAGCGTGCGGTGGAGATCCTGCGGGCGGCTAAAGAGACCATCGCCCTGGCGGAGGAGAGGCTCCTGGAGGAGGACAGCAGACAGTTTGACTCAGCCTGGCAGGAGATGCTCAACCACGCCACCAACAGGGTACTGATGGAATTACACTTAGAACTAAATAAAAGCAATGTCTTACTACAAGGCTGGGTAAGTCTTGGTCCTGGAAAAGCCACAGTGTGTGCTGATGGAATTACACTTAGAACTAAATAAAAGCAATGTCTTACTACAAGGCTGGGTAAGTCTTGGTCCTGGAAAAGCCACAGTGTGTGCTGATGGAATTATACTTAGAACTAAATAAAAGCAATGTCTTACTACAAGGCTGGGTAAGTCTTGGTCCTGGAAAAGCCACAGTGTGTGCTGATGCTGATTAGGCATCATTAGTAGTATTAGATCAAAGCACACACGCCATAGACTGACTCTGTCACCTTATTGGCTGTTGCAGGTGATGGAGGCGGAGACGACGAGGACTCGTAGCGAATTAGAACACAGAAAGACGGCGAACCACTACAACGCCTGCATCAGTCACATGAGACAGCACGAGAAGAAACTCAAACGCACCATCAACAAGTCCAGGTGTGTGTGTGTGTGTGTGTGTGTGTGCGTCTGTGTGTACGTATGAGGCTGTGTGTGTGTGTTTTGGTTCTGTCACTGTAACTGATTGCTGAGAAGAGAGAGGAATGGATACACCAACTCAGCCACCCCTATCTTGGGCCTCTCGTCGCTGTCTTCCAGATGTTAGCTGAGTATGCCTGTGCTGTAGTGTTTATGTGTTTGTGAGTTTGGGCGTAGTGTGTGTGTATATATATAATAATATGTTTGTGAGTTTGGGCGCAATGTGTGTGTGTGTGTGTGTGTATGTGTGTGTACACACACACACACACACACACAAATATTTATACATATGTGTGTGTGAGTTTGGGCGCAGTGTGTGTGTGTGTATGTATATGTGTGTGAGTTTGGGCGCAGTGTGTGTGTGTGTTTCCCTTTGAGGGCGTGTAGCAGCTCTTGGAAGTGCAGTGATGTTTTTTCCGGAGGTTCGTGGTTGCTATGACAACTCTACAGCACTACGTCAGAACTAATAACTCAAATCTCTCTCTCTCTCTCTCTCTCTCTCTCTCTCTCTCTCTCTCTCTCTCTCTCTCTCTCTCTCTCTCTCTCGCCCTCTCTCTCTCTCTCTCTCGCCCTCTCTCTCTCTCTCCTGCCCACCCTCTTTCTCTCTCCACCTACAGGCCATATTTTGAACTGAAGGCAAAATACTCCCTAAAACTGGAGGTATGTACAGTGTTCATTGTTCTGAATAGACAGTAACTTGTGTGTGTGTGTAACACCCCTACTTTCTTCTCTCTCTCAGCAACTAAAACTTTGCGTAGACGAGCATCAGGCGAAACTGATCGTTGCCAAGGCAGACTACCGCACAGCGCTGCGTAACCTAGAGACCATCTCCGAGGAGATCCACGCCCGGCGAAGCTCCATCACCATGGGAACCAGAGGGAGGGGCGTAGGGGCCGAGGGGGAGGGAGGCCATGAGGACAAATTCAAGATGGAGTCAGACGGACTGTCCAGTGAGTGACACACACACATACGTACACACACACACGTTTTAATGTGTATATCTGTGTGTGTGTTTTAATGTGTGTGTATGTTTTCCAGTGGTGTCTGTGATGTTTGATGAAGAAGGAGGATCAGAGGAAGAGACAGAATCACACTCCACTTCCGCTCCCCTCGACATGACCTCCTCCTCCCATCATCCCTCCTCCTTCTTCTGAGGTAGGGGCGTGGATCACAAAACCAGTCAGTATCTGGTGTGACCACCATTTGCCTCATGCAGCGTGACACGTCTCCTTTGCATAGAGTTGATCAGGCTGTTGGCCTGTGGAATGTTGTCCCAGTACTCTTCAATGGCTGGAACACTCTGTCATACACTTCGATCCAGTGCATCCCAAACATGCTCAATAGGCTTATGGTAGAGAAATTAACATTCAATTATCTGGCAACAGCCCTGGTGGACATTCCTACAGTCAGCATGCCAATTGCACGCTCTCTCAAAACTTGAGACATCTGTGGCATTGTCACGTCCAGGCCTGAGAAGACAGGCTGACGTGTTTAGTTTTGTTTTGGTGTAGGGTTTTTTCTGTTCTAGGTTATCTATTTCTATGTTGGGGTAATAGTTCCCAATTAGAGGCAGCTGTGTGTCGTTACCTCCAATTGGGAACCATATATATGTTTGTAGTTTGCACTAGGGGTTTGTGGGTTATTGTTTGTTCATTAGCTTTGTTTTGTGTGACTTGTTATGTTCAACGTTACGGTCTTCGTTCGTTTTGTTGTTTTTGTCCCAGTTACGTTACTTAATAAAGAATGTATACTGGATACCTCGCTGCGCCTTGGTCTGTCCCTCACGGAGATCGTGACAGGCATTGTGTTGTGTGACAAAACTGCACATTTTAGAGTGGTATTTTATTGTCCCCAGCACAAGGTGCACCTGTGTAATGATCATGCTGTTTAATCAGCTTCTTGATATGCACACCTGTCAGGTGGATGGATTATCTTGGCAAAGGAGAAATGCTCACTAACAGGGATGTAAACAAATTTAAGCACAACACATGAGAGAAATACGTTTTTTATGCGTATGGAAAATGTGTAGGATATTTTATTATAGCTTATGAAACATGGGACCAACACTGCGTTTATATTTTTGTTCAGTGTAGATAAAGGATTGCATTTTAGAAAACAAGCTTATTCACCCTTTACCCTGCTTTGTGTGTGTGCGTGTGTGCGTACGTGCGTGTGCGTACATGCGTGTGTGTGTGTGCGTAGGGGACAGAGCAGAGGGAGCAGAGCAGAAGTTGGAGCCGGGTCTGAGTAAGCTGACCCTGACCATAACACACCCACTGCATTCCGGGAACGGCGACCCCAAAGGTGACCCTAAGACAACCTCTAGCCCCGCAGCCCACAACCCATAGCCCCGTTCCAATCATCCTACTGACCAACAGCGTCTAACGGACAGAAGGCTTCACCTCTCACATCGTACCATTTGACTCATGACCTTTAAACCTGAACTCTGAACTCTGAGCTATGAGCCTTTCTATGGACTTACGTGTTTTTGTTCACTCCAGAGGCAAAACTGAAATCAGCCCTATTCCATACATAGGAAATAAGGAATAGTGGAAATCAGTGGAGGCTGGTGAGAGTAGCTATAGGAGGATGGGCTCATTGTATTGGCTGGAATGGAATGAATGGAACAGAGTTAAACGTGGTTTTCATATGTTTGATACAGTTTTATTTCATTCCAGCCAATACAATGAGCCCATCCTCCTATATCTCCTCCCATCAGCCACCACTGGTGGAAGTAGGATGCCATTTTGGATCTTGTCCAGAACTGATCGGGAGGAATCTGGAAGGGAAAGTCAACATGATGGATACCTGGGGATTGTGGGGGAGCATAGCCAGCCCAGTCGATGGTCAACTCCTTAAAACACTGGCATAGCCAGCCCAGTCGATGGTCAACTCCTTAAAACACTGGCATAGCCAGCCCAGTCGATGGTCAACTCCTTAAAAGATTCGAAGGAAGGGTGTGAAAGAGACATCGCTATGGCTGCATCCTGATTCTCCACACTATGGCTGCATCCTGATTCTCCACACTATGGCTGCATCCTGATTCTCCACACTATGGCTGCATCCTGATTCTCCACACTATGGCTGCATCCTGATTCTCCACACTTGTCACAAAGGGTGCACATGCACACATCCTGTCATGGACTTAAAAACAATGGATTGTGTAAACTGGAGGGAGTTTCCACTATTGTTAATTGTTGGAATAACCCTGGAGAGATGTGACTGTTGACTTGTGGTCTCAGTGGGGATGTGAGGCAGAGGGTAATGTGGTCTCAGTGTGGATTCCCCAGAGGGGACAACAGAAGGACAGACACACTGTGACATCACACCGCTGAACCCTGGACTTATGAGCAACCCCTGATCCCACAGCATGTGTGGTTCCTCAATTAAAAGTTTCAAGTTTATGCCGGAACCGTTTGTGGTAAATTGTGGCAGATTGTTGTAAATTGCATCATTCTGTCATTGCACCACACTATCACAAGGGGGAGTTGATTTTGGTTTCTCTCCCTCTAAAAACAGACTGGGGAATAGTTACAGGCGAGAGGACGGGGGATCAATGAGCCAATTTTAAGGAAGTGTGTGAATTGGACAATTTTTCCTGTCAAAATGTAATGAGTACTTTTGGGTGTTAGGGAGTAAAAAGTACATTATTTTATTTAGGAATGTAGTGAAGTAAAAGTTGGCAAAAATATAAATAGTAAAAGTACAGATACCCAATAAAACGACTTAGACCTTTCAAGTATTTTTACTTAAGTACTTTACACCACTGTCTCTGACATAGGGTCCAGTACATCTCTTGATGATTTCTTCCTCAAAGAACTCTCTAGCCATGATACCTGAATAAGGAGGCAACAGGGAATTATTGTGGAACACATAGCAGTCCGTGAGGTGTAGGCTACAATATTTGATGGAACCATTTGCTTTGTAAATAGCTAAACCTACCATCAAAAATCAAATATGGGCCTGGTCCCTGGCGAGAAATTGCTCCCCAAAAATGGAGTTTGAGGGGATGCTTGGGACTCGGCTTGCTTGATCTGCTTCCTTTTTTTCTGTAGCAATTTTGAGGAAATTGCTCAAGGGCCACGGTGGATTATTCCGTGAAGATGACGTCATTGAATGTCTCGCCAGCTTCGTTCCATGCCTGGGCCTGCAGCACGCAACGTTCTTTGTTTGTCAGACGAATCATTGGGTCGAAATTACAGAACAGAACAAAACAAGAGAACACACATGGTTAATGTTCTGTAAAAAAAAAAAAAGATCTGCACCCGGCACAGCCAGAAGAGGACTGGCCACCGCTCACAGCCTGGTTCCTCTCTAGGTGTCTTCCTAGATTCTGGCCTTTCGAGGGAGTTTTTCCTAACCACCGTGCTTTTACACCGGCATTGCTTGCTGTTTGGGGTTTTAGGCTGGGTTTCTGTACAGCACTCTGTGACATCAGCTGATGTAAGAAGGGCTTTATAAATACATTTGATTTGATATATATCTATCTATATCTATCTGTCTATATATCTATCTATCTATCTATCTATCTATCTATCTATCTATATATATATATATATATATATATATATCTATATATATCTATATATATATATATATATATATATACAGTACCAGTCAAAAGTGTGGACACACCTACTCATTCAAGGGTTTTTCTTTATTTTTACTATTTTCTATTTTGTAGAATATTAGTGAAGACATAAAAACTTTGGGATGAGTTGGACTGCAGAGTGAAGGAAAAGCAGCCAACAAGTGCTCAGCATATGTGGGAACTCCTTCAAGACTGTTGTAAAATCATTCCAGGTGAAGCTGGTTGAGAGAATGCCAAGAGTTTGCAAAGCTGTCATCAAGTCAAAGGGTGGCTACTTTAAAGAATCTCAAATATAAAATATATTTAGATTTGTTTAACACTTTTTTGGTTACTACATGATTCCATATGTGTTATTTCGTAGTTTTGATGTCGTCACTATTTTTCTACAATGTAGAAAATAGTAAAAATTAAGAAAACCCTTGAATGAGTAGGTGTGTCCAAACTTTTGACTGGTACTGTATATACAGTGGCAAGAAAAAGTATGTGAACCCTATTGGAATTACCTGGATTTCTGCATAAATTGGTCATAAAATCTTAATCTAGGTCACAACAATAGACAAACAGTCTGCTTAAAGCGATAACACACAAACAATCATGTCTTTATTGAACACACTGTGTAAACATTTACAGTGCAGGGTGGAAAAAGGATTTAATAACTGGTTGACCCTCCTTTGGCAGCAATAACCCAAACCAAACATTTTCAGGATAAATGTTGGACCATTCCTTTTTACAAAACTGTTTCAGTTCAGCAATATTATTGGGATGTCTGGTGTGAACTGCTCTCTTGAGGTCATGCCACAGCATCTCAAATCGGGTTGAGGTCAGGACTCTGACTGGGCCACTCCAGAAGGCGTATTTTCTTCTGTTGAAGCAATTCTGTTGTTGATTTACTTCTGTGTTTTGGGTCGTTGTCCTGTTACATCAACCAACTTCTTTTGAGCTTCAATTGGCAGACAGATAGCCTAACATTCTCCTGCAAATGTCTTGATAAACTTGGGAATTCATTTTTCTGTCGATGATAGCTAGCTGTCTAGGATCTGAGGCAGCAAAGCAGCCCCAAACCATGATGCTCCCTCCACCATACTTTACAGTTGGGATGAGGTTGATTTTGGTGTGTTGTGCCTTTTTTTCTCTACACATAGTGTTGTGTGTTCCTTCCAAACATCTCAAATGTAGTTTCATCTGTCCACAGAATATTTTGCCAGTAGCGCTGTGGAACATCCAGGTGCACTTTTGCAAACTTCAGACGTGCAGCAATGTTTTTTTTGGACAGCAGTGGCTTCTTCTGTGGTGTCTACGTGTCGTAGACTCGTCAACAGAGATGTTAGCATGTTCCAGAGATTTTTGTAAGTCTTTAGCTGACACTCTAGGATTCTTCGCTCTGCTCTTGCAGTCATCTTTGCAGGACGGCCACTCCTAGGGAGAGTAGCAACAGTGTTGAACTTTCTCCATTTATAGACAATTTGTCTTTGTCGATCGCTCATCATCTTCATCCATCAGTGAGTTGATGGCTTGAATAGTCTCGCTGGAAGGGGAATACAATGTAAAAATGCGCAGCAGAATTAAAAGACCAGCGGTAAAACACGCTTCCTTTTCAATGGAAGGAAAGTGGTGAGAAGCGGAGAGGGCGGGGGACCGTTGGGCGGTGCCAACACTTCCCAACGTTATGGAAATCACCAGCGGCAACCGCTGGGCGTTTGACCAATCATATCGAGTGGTTCTCCCATGAAGAATTTGGCGCTATGCGACCCATCGCTGGAGACTTTCTTCAGCAAAGATGGCTGACAAAAATACTAGGATGGAAGCAAATGTAAGTAATTATAACGTCATTAGGAGTCATAACATTTTTTTACAGTTGAGAGAAATATGTTAGTTAATGTAGAGACAAACACTTATGCATATGTTTTTGTCTTAAGGTTAATTTACGAAAATCTCTATTTAGCAAGCTAGCTGACTAGCTAAGATTAGCCAGCTAGCTATCTAGCTTTATGGGTGTTGTAACATCAGTATGAAATTGTAATTCGTGTTGTTTAATGTTTTAGGGACTCCTGAGAAAACCAGCAAACCAGGCTGCCATAAAGAATCTAGCTAGCTAAAGCATTTACTGCAAAATGAATGTACACTTTTGTAAGCTTGCCTTGCTGATATTTGTCATGCAATGCAGCTGAAGTAACGTAGCTAGCTAACTATTTTCTTGCTTATAGTGTAGTGGAGGATAACAATACCTGTATGCCTATGGATGTGTAGCTAGCTATGTAGCTGATCTGTGTATGGACCCTAAAACGTTTGGGATTTTTAAATGTTTGTATTTAACCTTTATTTAACCAGGAAGGGCTCATTGAGATTTGAAATCTCTTTTTCAAGAGCGTCCTGGCCAAGATAGGCTGCACCAAGTCATTAAAAAAATTACAGACAAACAACGTAAAAAACTACAAGTAATCTAGTAAAAACCATAGAATTCACAAGAGTAAAACAAAATCATAAAACAGCAATTTAAAAACATTGACAGGTCAGGGAATCAGTCTCAAGATCCTTCATCAGTGATTTAAAAACACCAATCGGGACAAGTTCTTCCAATTTAAAAGTATTTTGTAAGGCTTTCCAAGACGATGGCGCAGAGTACATAAAAGCCCTTTTACCAAATTCAGTTTGAACATTTGGAATAGTTAGCAGCACCCTCACCTGAACAGCACCCTCACCAAATAATTAGAAATCAGAAGGAGAGAAACTTGGAATTTAATAACTGCAGTTGACATAGCTAAGTAAATGGAAGAATACTCTTATTGCAATGTGGATGGCTCTTAAAAGAGCCTTTGGTTGTGCATAGTGTAGTCTATGGTGTTGCCAGGAAACAGCACCCTCTTCGAAGAAGTAGGAGGTGAAGATCTCCTGCACACGGATTGCCTCCCGTGCTGTGTCACCCAACCTTGCAGTGTCCCACACGGTAACTGTAGGCAATCGTTTTGAAGGAATCTCCAGTTACAAGGAATCTGTAGGAATATGGAAGATTGGATAGATTGATGCATGTGTAGCATGTGACAACAGCAGAATCATATCAAGGATAGCATCACAAATGAATAAATAAATACCACTTGAAGCTTGATGATGAGTTGATCATTTGAATCAGCTGTGCAGTGCTAAGGCAAAAACAAAAACGTGCAGCCCTTTGAGTCCCCAGGACCAGGACCGAGAACCACTGCTCTTCACTGGGACCTCTTCATCTGCAGACAGGCTTTCACAGCTCTCTGTATCTGAGGACAGAAAACCTCACAAGAAACAGACTTCATTATACTCAAATTAGACAGCACTCAATATTATGTCACTATTATCCCCGTCCTCGCTTCTAGGGATTGGAACTACACAACAGTACCTGCCCTATCCAGAACAGCCTACTCTCTGAGTTTGACAGCTGGGTCTGCTATCCTTTCACCCTCCTCCATGGCTGTTAGCTAGCTACCTACAAATTCATTTGGAGTTTGTTTTTTTACATTGATACATACATCAAGTTTGCTTGCATGTAGTTAGGTAGCTGTGATATTTAATTCACTTAGCTAGCTATCTATACAGTATGTCACGTTGGCTAGATAGATATCTAGCTACGTTAGCAGCTAATTTAAAAAAAGTTCACCTTTATTTAACTAGGCTAGTCAGTTAAGAACAAATTCTTATTTACAATCACGGCCTACTCCGGCCAAACCCGGACGACGCTGGGCCAATTGTGCGCCGCCCTATGGGACTCCCAATCACAGCCGGATGTGATACAGCCTGGATTCGAACCGGGAGCCCATTTGAGTTAGCTCTGTTGCTAGTTAGCTAATAATACATCATTTCTTGTACTGTCTGCCCTGGCCTGTCTTCCCTGGCCTGTCTCCCTTGCCTGTCTCCCTGGCCTGTCTCCCCTGGCCTGTCTCCCTGGTCTGTCTCCCTGGCCTGTCTGCCCTGGCCTGTCTCCCTGGCCTGTCTCCCAGGCCTGTCTTCCCTGGCCTGTCTCCCTGGCCTGTCTCCCCCTGTCTGGTACAGGTACCCCCACATCACTCTCCCAGCACACATGCACTGTTGGGGCGAGTGACTCTGAATTTACAATGGCTAGCCCCAAGTAGCCATTTAGCTATTTTGCTATTTGCCTCATGACTCCTGCATACTTTGTTGACTATGAACTTTCTTGTTTACCCAACCGTTGGACAGGCTGTTTGTTCCCACACTCGGGACTCTGACTCTCTATTGGTTATAGACTTTTGGCCCCACATCCTATTCTAAACACCTCTCGCCGGCTTTGTGTACATGTTACCTGATGACATTGCTGTACAATATGATCTTGTTGCCATCTAATGCACATTAAAATGTCATAAATCAACACTCTCCCTGTACTATACCGTGCCTTGATTGTATTACTGTTGATGATATCTGGAAATGTGCATGTACACCTTGGCCCATCTACTGTTGCTAGCCCCAATTCTGACTTGTGCTCTGATATCTGTTTCACTGATTTCTGCTCTCGTAAAAGCCAGGGTTTTCTGCACGTTAACACTAGAAGCTTATTACCTAAAATGGATCAATTGAAAGTGTGGGTTCACAGCTCCAATCCAGATGTGTTGGTCATTACTGAGACGTGGTTAAGAAAGATTATTACCAATCTCACAAGGTATGACTCCAAACACCCAGAAAAGGCTACTCTCCTCGATGTTATCCTCACAAATAATCCTGATAGGTATCAGTCTGGTGTTTTCTGTAATGACCTTAGTGATCACTGTTTTACAGCCTGTGTTCGTAATGGCTGCTCAGTGAAACGACCTGTCCTGATTTGTCATAGACGCTTGCTAAAAAATGAGCAAGCCTTCCTTTATGAACTGGCCTCTGTAAAATGGTATAGAATCAGCTTGATGCCCTCCGTCGAAGACGCTTGGACCTTCTTTTTTTTATATTTTCAGTGGTATTGTTAACAAACACGCCCTCATAAAGAAAATGAGAATTAAAAACAGGTTCAGCCCCTGGTTCGACCGTGATCTGGCAGAGTTACTCCACCTCAAGAATTGCATTTGGCAAAAGGCTCAGAACACGCATACTCAGGCTGACTGGCTCTCGTTCAGGAAAATGAGAAATAAGTTCAATCAAGCTGATCCTAACTGTTATAGGCCCATTTCTATTTTATCAAAAGTGTTGGAAAAACTTGTCAATAATCAATTAACTGGCTTTCTTGATGTCTATAGTATTCTCTCTGGTATGCAATCTGGTTTCCGCTCAGGTTATGGATGTGTCACTGAAACCTTAAAGGTCCTCAATGATGTCACCATTGCCCTTGATTCCAAGCATTGTTGTTCTGCTATTTTTATTGACTTGGCCAAAGCTTTTGTTACGGTAGACCATTCCATTCTTGTGGGCCGGCTAAGGAGTGAGTATTGGTGTCTCTGAGGGGTCTTTGGCCTGGTTTGCTAACTACCTCTTTCAAAGAGTGCAGTGTATAAAATCAGAACATCTGCTGTCTCAGCCACTGCCTGTTACCAAGGGAGTACCCCAAGGCTCGATCCTAGGCCCCACACTCTTCTCAATTTACATCAACAACATAGCTCAGGCAGTAGGAAGCTCTCTCATCCATTTATATGCAGATGATACAGTCTTAAACGCTCTACAACAAAGCTTTCTTAGTGTCCAACAAGCTTTCTCTACCCTTAACCTTGTTCTGAACACCTCCAAAACAAAGGTCAAGTGGTTTGGTAAGAAGAATGCCCCTCTCCCCACAGGTGTGATTACTACCTCTGATGGTCACCTCATACAAGTACTTGGGAGTATTGCTAGACGGTGCACTGTCCTTCTCTCAGCACATATCAAAGCTGATCAATGTAATAGTCCGGTGGCCATTTAAGGAGCCTTTTGGTCCTAGACTTGGCGCTCCGGTACTGCTTGCCGTGCGGTAGCAGAAAACAACAGTCTATGACTTGGGTGCCTGGAGTCTCTGACAATTGTATGGGCTTTCCTCTGACACCGCCTATTATATAGGTCCTGGATGGCAGGAAGCTTGGCCCCAGGGATGTATTGGGCCGTTCGCACCACCCTCTGTAGTGCCTTACGGTCAGATGCCGAGAAGTTGTCATACCAGGCGGTGATGCAACCGGTCAGGATGCGCTCAATGGTGCAGCTGTAGAACTTTTTAAGGATCTGGGAACCCATGCCAAATCTTTTTTAGTCTCCTGAGAGGGAAAAGGTGTTGTCGTGCCCTCTTCACGACTGTGTTTGGACCATGATAGTTTGTTGGTGATGTGGACACCAAGGAACTTAACTCTCGACCCGCTCCACTACAGCCCCATCGATGTTAATGGGGGGCCTGTTCGGCCCGCCTTTTCCTGTAGTCCACGATCAGCTCCTTTGTCTTGCTCACATTGAGGGAGAGGTTGTTGTCCTGGCACCACACTGCCAGGTCTCTGACCTCCTCCCTATAGGCTGTCTCATCGTTGTCGGTGATCAGGCTTACCACTGTTGTGTCATCAGCAAACTTAATGATGGTGTTGGAGTCGTGTTTGGCCACACAGTCATGGGTGAACAGGGAGTACAGGAGGAGACTAAGTACACACCCCTGAGGGGCCCCTGTGTTGAGGATAAGCGTGGCAGACGTGTTGTTGCCTACCCTTACCACCTGAGGGGCGGCCCGTCAGGAAGTCCAGGATCCAGTTGCAGAGGGAGGTGTTTAGTCCCAGGGTCCATAGATTATTGATGAGCTTTGAGGGTACTATGGTGTTGAACACTGAGCTGTAGTCAATGAACAGCATTCTCACGTAGGTGTTCCTTTTGTCCAGATGGGAAAGGGCAGTGTGGAGTGCGTGCGTCATCTGTGGATCTGTTGGGGCGGTATGCGAGAGGATGCTGTTGATGTGAGCCATGACCAGCCTTTCAAAGCACTTCATGGCTACTGACGTGAGTGCTATGGGGCAGTGCTCACTGACTTGCCTAGTTAAATAAAGGTCACATAACATAAATAAATACCGCAGCATCCTGCTGTGCTGCAGCATGACACAACTCCTAAAGGAAGAACCACTGTAAACTATTTAAAGAGTGCATGGTGGGTGGAGGAATTGACCAACAAATCTATGAATATAGCAGCGTATAGCCTCATTTTGTCTGTCAAACATAATTTTGTTATTTCTTAAATAGGAAGAAATAGTAAAGTTTAGTTTTTCAACTTTTCTGTTGGGGCAACCACTAGTATCCAAAAATACTGGATAAAACAAAAATATATTTGGCTACTGTATATTTACAGTGAGCTGCTGCCTCCTAGCGGTCATGCCGCAGCACTGCATGGGCTCACACAAAAGAACACGCCCTCAGACAAGCCAACAGCCTATCACCGAAGACTGGAACGACGTCAGATGCACATTTCAACCAACCAGTAGTCAATACCCCGTACAGTAAGGAGGAGCCGGCAATACACCAATAGTCTGCCATAAAACCCTAAAGAAGAAGAAGACAGGGCAGTAGAAGCAACAACACACATGTATTAGATATAGCTCCAGTAGCTATAGTTACAATGTAACAACAACGTGTTAATATTGCATCCAATCTATCAACAGCTATACTTTTGTGAAACTCACGTTGTAATTGTGAAGCAGGTCAGAATTAGAAACAAACTCGCGGTGTTATTTGTTTAACGAGTGTTGAACTTTGGACTGAGTGACCATTGAACTCGTACTGACCGGTCCTCCCTACCAGAATTCCGAAGTTCCCCACCTATCCCGGCTCTGGTCAGTCAGCATGGCCCTCCGTGTCCTCCAGGCCGTGGCGGCGGTGGCTGTTCTCTGTCGGTTCCCCGTAACGTCAACTCGGGCTGGGGACAGGACAGAGGGGACACCCGGCCAATCCTACGTGGCTGCGGTATACGAGCACCAGGTTATTCTGAACCCGGAGCCGCACGTACCTCTGTCCCGGGCCGCGGCGCTCAAGCACATGATGAGCAACCTGGATGTGTACGAGGAGCAGGCCGCGCGAGCGGCGGAACAGGTTTGTCTATATTTGGGGGGGACTGGTAGAGGGTCTTCTCTCTCTCACCCTGCCGCTAAGCTCTTCAGGACTGGGTTACACTTGTTTTTGACAGGAAGGATACACATCAATCTTGCTTGAAGTGCTGGAGTTAGCTTTAAAGCTCTCTTCTCCCGTTCGAATCTCACCGATTTCCCTAATTCTGTCTTTCAGGGGGCTCAGATCATAGTATTTCCAGAGGATGGTCTCCAGGGGTTTAACTTCAGTCGTCTGTCCATCTCTGCTTACTTAGAGACCATCCCTGACCCACAGTCTGAGGACTGGAACCCCTGTACACAGACAGACAGACACACTCACACTGAGGTATGTACAGGGCCGGCTCCAGAACTAATCAGTTGGACGGGCCTATGATTTCTATAGGCGGGTACGTTTTTTCAGGGGACCTCCTGTGTGTGCAAGCACGTTCACATTTTTTTTTAAACAGTGTTATAGTAAAGGCCATAGGCAGCTCGTGAGTTTCAAGTTTATGGAAGCTTACAACTTATCCTACCATTTCTACCAATCTTTGTGCCAGTTATGATTATTTTTATATGGGCATTTTCGTTGAACACTTTAATTTCAATAATAACGTTTTAATTTCTCAGAATTATTGTCACGTGGTTAATCATACAAATCTGAAGTAAAGTCATAAAAGTCTATAAGTTAAAATTCAACTAAGGGAAGAATACCAGCCTCAGCCACACGGACACATTAATACACTGATCTATTGGCAGTTAAAGAAATTAGCACATAGAACTCAAAGATTCAGCAGCAAAGCCTAGAACTTCCATAGTCAACTAAGTAAAATATATAAGACTAAAGCCGACAAATAACAGTAGAAAATAACCTGATGAAAATTCTGGTTCTTTCAATCACATTCATCTCTCTACTCCGCCCGTCTGCCTCCATTACTATCTGTCTTGACTTGAGCTATTGCTAGTGAAGTGTAACGTTGTCTCAAATCAACTGGGTTGGCCGGAAGCTGTCGCTAGCGAACATGCAACATTATATCAACTAGCCTATTCTGGGCCCTCAGAGTTCCCCACGCCAGTGACCTCGGGACAGACAGCTGTTTTTTTTAATGACTTTCCACTGGATATATGGAATCATCAGATCATGATATTATGCTCATTCACACCGAGACTTGGTGATTATCGAGAACAGGAGAGTTGGAAAGATGTTTTTAATACTGAGGAGCTATCATTCGCAATGGATATTTAAAAGAAGAGACTTTGTGTGAGGTGAAGAAGAAATGACTGAGAAGCTCAGTTTATTAGTGGTGGACGTGGGGGAGTTGAGACAATCAGAAATCAGACATCCACAAATGGGCACTTTTCCTATTTTTGCAGGCAGCAGGTCAGATAGGTGGCCAACCTCTGTGTGCTCAGGCACGCGAGCTCCCTCAACGTTATCAGGAAAGAGAAATCAGACATGCTCATTGCTGACATGGAACACTCCAAACAAAAGACCATTTAAAAAAATTACAAAAGTCGTAATGGTTATGAAATAAACCAAAATGTGTTTCTCACAAGTGTAACAGGTTGTGAACTCTGCAAACAACGAGAACTGTAAATTACTATAAATAATACCAGTGGAGGCTGGTGGGCAGAGCTATAGGAGGACGGGCTCATTGTAATGGGTGGAATGGAATTAATGGAACGGAGTCAAACACATGGTTTCTATAGGTTTCATTTATTCTATTCAAGCCAATCTAAGACCATGCTTCTATAGCTCCTCCCACCAGCCTCCTCAGATTACTACATGCATTAACAGACATTAATGTAACCAAATGATGGGGAATTTACAGTACATTTAGTAGGCCTACAGGTGACACATGTAATGGGGAATTTACAGTACATTTAGTAGGCCTACAGGTGACACATGTAATGGGGAATTTACAGTACATTTAGTAGGCCTACAGGTGACACATGTAATGGGGAATTTACAGTACATTTAGTAGGCCTACAGGTGACACATGTAATGGGGAATTTACAGTACATTTAGTAGGCCTACAGGTGACACATGTAATGGGGAATTTATAAAAAATAAACAATCAAAGGGCAAACAATTCACAAAACAAGGAATGGGCAAGAATTGGCTGGAGAGATGCATTCTGGAGAGCTGAAGAGATGCATTCTGGAGAGCTGAACAGATGCATTCTGGAGAGCTGAACAGATGCATTCTGGAGAGCTGAAGAGATGCATTCTGGAGAGCTGAAGAGATGCATTCTGGAGAGCTGAAGAGATGCATTCTGGAGAGCTGAAGAGATGCATTCTGGAGAGCTGAAGAGATGCATTCTGGAGAGCTGAAGAGATGCATTCTGGAGAGCTGAACAGATGCATTCTGGAGAGCTGAAGAGATGCATTCTGGAGAGCTGAAGAGATGCATTCTGGAGAGCTGAAGAGATGCATTCTGGAGAGCTGAAGAGATGCATTCTGGAGAGCTGAAGAGATGCATTCTGGAGAGCTGAAGAGATGCATTCTGGATAGCTGAAGAGATGCATTCTGGAGAGCTGAACAGATGCATTCTGGAGAGCTGAAGAGATGCATTCTGGAGAGCTGAACAGATGCATTCTGGAGAGCTGAAGAGATGCATTCTGGAGAGAGACAAGCCATATCTTAGCCACACCCCTCCCCTTCTTCTTGTCTCAACATTTTAAATGATACTCAACACACATTATCTTGGCACATATTTTAGAAGCTTTTCACTGACAGCCAATCAACTAGACCTGTTGCCACGCTCTCTACTCAAACTGCTGGCTTCCCAATAGGCATAGGCCTACACACTAGTGATTTGAAACAATCCCTAGCTATTTCAAATGAAATAAGCTAATGATCCTGAGTCCTGCTCCCTGGTGAAGTGTTTTGAATAGTTTTATTTAGACAGCAGTAATTATATCATTTTAGGCGGAACATTAATTTACTTTAGGAGGATCCAGCATCCTAACAGTGCACTGTGCACCCGCCAGCTTTCCTTTCCAATTCACAACAGGCTGAAACCAGAGATCTGTATATAATGACGAGATGCTCATGTCCCTGCCCTAAAAAATGGGAGTCTTTGTCCCAAAGACAGGAAGGCAGGCGACAAGTTTACAACTACATATTAAGCCCATTGAAACGCACTGGATTTATTCTGGACAGATTTTGGTGAGTGAGCCCTCTTGCGTCGCCTCATCCTCTCTGCTGAAGCTCTCTCACCGGAGAAGGCATCCGAGTGAGCGGAACAGCGCCCCTCTGTCTTACAATATGTAACCCATGTATCTGATGCTGTCTGGACAGAAATAGTACGACATGTCATACTATTTTGGTCCAGACAGCATCAGATACATGGTCTACACATACTGAGACAGAGGGGCGCTGTTTCGCTCACTTGGATGCTTTATTTGAGGTTGATGCGTATTTCTGCCGGGCGCGCGTCTCAAATAAATGATCAATATTTTGATGGACAAGGAGGTGCGGTAGGGCGGGCCAGGCCCACTAAGGCCCGCCAATAAAGTCAGACCTGGGTACATACACACACCCACACAGACACACACACACACAGACACACACAGACACCTACTTACACTGAGTGTACAAAACATTAAGAACACCTTCCTAATATTGACTTGCAATTCGTCGGGGGCATGGACTCTACAAGGTGTCGAAAGTGTTCCACAGGGATGCTGAACCATGTTGACTCCAATGCTTCCCACAATTGGTTGGAAGTCCTTTGGATGGTGGACCATTCTTGATACACACGGGAAACTGTTGAGCATGAAAAAACCCAGCAGCGTTTCAGTTCTTGACAAAAACAGGTGTGCCAGGTGCCTACTACCATAGCCCGTTCAAAGGCACTTAAATCTTTTGTCTTGCCCATGTTTTTTCTGAACGGCACACATACACAATCCATGTCTCAATTGTTTCAAGGCCTTCTTTAACCTGTCTTCTCCCCTTCATCTACACTGATTGAAGTGGATTTAACAGGTGACATCAATAAGAGATCATAGCTTTCACCTGGGTTCACCTGGTCAGTCTGTCATGGCAAGAGCAGGTGTTCCTAATGTTTTGTACACTGTGGTTGTCTTTTGGTATATTTTTTGGTGATCAAATATCGTCAAATGTGTATTCTGTCCTGTTCTCTCTCAGGTACTCCAGAGGTTGAGCTGCATGGCTCGACGTCACATTCTTTACCTGGTGGCCAACATGGCTGACCTCCAGCCCTGCCCTCTGACCTCTCACCCCAGCTGCCCCCCCGATGGGCGCTGGCAGTTCAACACTGATGTAGTCTTCAGGTTGGTAGTCCCTGTGTTGTTTCTGTTGTCAACATGTCGTTCTTGAGCCGCTAGAGAATAAAAAATGGACAGGGAGTTTCAGGTTTTCCAAAACCTCCAGAGGTGCTCTTAGAATAGGGGAATTACATTATATTGCATTTATATACAGGAGTGACATGGAATTATGTTTTTGCTATATTGTTAAGAGTCGTTCGTTCAAAGCGCGCCCCACCATCAACCATTCTCTGTATGTACAGTATGTTTTAATAATAATTGTATTACTTTTACACAATGAGTTGAAGTCGGAAGTTTACATACATTTAGGTTGGAGTCATTAAAACTCGTTTTTCAACCACTCCACAAATTTCTTGTTAACAAACTATAGTTTTGGCAAGTCGGTTAGAACATCTACTTTGTGCATGACAGAATCAGGTACAAAAGTATCTATATCCACAGTAAAATGAGTCCTATATCGACATAACCTGAAAAGCTGCTCAGCAAGGAAGAAGCCACTGCTCCAAAACTGCCATAAAAAGGCCAGACTACGGTTTGCAACTGCACATGGGGACAAAGATCATACTTTTTGGAGAAATGTCCTCTGGTCTGATGAAACAAAAATAGAACTGTTTGGCCATAATGACCATCTCTATGCTTGGAGGATAAAGGGGGGAGGCTTGCAAGCTGAAGATCACCATCCCAACCATGAAGCACGGGGGGTGGCAGCATCATGTTGTGGGGGTGCCTTGCTGCAGGAGGGACTGGTGCACTTCACAAAACAGATGGCATCATGAGGAAGGAAAATTATGTGGATATATTGAAGCAACATCTCAAGACATCAGTCAGGAAGTTAAAGCTTGGTCGCAAATGGGTCTTCCAAATGGACAATGACTCCAAGCATACTTCCAAAGTTGTGGCAAAATGGTTTAAGGACAACAAAGTCAAGGTATCGGAGTGGCCATCACAAAGCCCTGACCTCATTCCTATAGAAAATTTGTGGGCATAACTGAAAAAGCATGTGCGAGCAAGGAGGCCTACAAACCTGAGTCAGTTACACCAGCTCTGTCAGGAGGAATGGGCCAAAATTCACCCAACTTATTGTGGGAAGCTTGTGGAAGGCTACCCAAAATGTTTGACACAAGTTAAACAATTTAAAGGCAATGCTACCAAATACTAATTGAGTGTATGTAAACTTCTGACCCACTGGGAATGTGATGAAAGAAATAAAAGCTGAAATAAATCACAATCAATCACATTCTTAAAATAAAGTGGTGATTCTAACTGACCTAAGACAGTGACTTTTTACTAGGATTAAATGTCAGGAATTGTGAAAAACTGAGTTTAAATGTATTTGGATAAGGTGTATGTAAACTTCCGACTTCAACTGTAGATGGAAAATACATTTTGTTCTCCCGTTCACTGCAGGTCGGATGGTTCCCTGGCGGCACGCTACCACAAACACAACCTGTACTTCGAGAACGCCTTCGATGCCCCGCCCAGACTAGAGGTGGTGACCTTTGACACGCCGTTCGCTGGACGGTTTGGAGTGTTAACCTGCTTCGACATCATGTTCCATGACCCTACCGTCAGACTACTGGAGCAGGTATGTACAGGAAGCTCAGAGGGCGGCAGGTAGCCTTGTGGTTAGAGCGTTGGGCCAGTAACCAAAAGGTAAGAAAATCGGTTGAGTTGCCCTTGAACAAGGTACTTAACCCTATTGCTCCTGCATCTCTGTTGTCGATGGCAGACCCTGGCTGTGACCCGCACTCTCAGAGGGAATGTAAAAAAAACACATTTACAATTCACACATGCATATTAATACACACTGGTACGTGTGTGTAATAGGACAAATATAAGCACTCACCAAATTATTATTATACAAACACACACACACTTTTCCACTATGTTTCATTATGCATCCAAATGAAGTTGTTAAAAGTCTGTGTTAATGTTTATGTCTTCATATTTCTCCTCAGGGTATCAGACAGATGGTCTACCCCACAGCCTGGATGAACCAGCTTCCTCTGCTGGCAGCCGTTCAGTTCCAGAGAGCCTTCAGTCTGGGAGCTAACGCCACTCTGCTGGCGGCCAACATCAGGGCAGACGGCCTGGGCATGACAGGAAGTGGCATCTTCACCCCTGGTACCGCCATCTATCACCATGCCAGGGCTGGGCAGCCAGAGGAGGGGAGGCTGCTGGTGCTGAGGATACCTGTACTGGACACTGCCTGGCTGGGAACAGAGAAGAGGGCCAATGGGCAGGCAGGAGGAGAGACTGCAGGAGGAGAGGGGGAGGCAGGAGGAGAGACTGCAGGAGGAGAGAGGGATGCAGGAGGAGAGACTGCAAGAGGAGAGGGGGAGGCAGGAGGAGAGACTGCAAGAGGAGAGGGGGAGGCAGGAGGAGAGACTGCAAGAGGAGAGGGGGAGGCAGGAGGAGAGACTGCAAGAGGAGAGGGGGAGGCAGGAGGAGAGGGGGGGACGGGAGGAGAGGCTGTGGAAGCTTATACCAGGTCACCTAAGCCTCTGTCTGGACAGAGGGAGGGCAACTCTGGGTTCTGTCTACAGGAGAGCCAACACTGCCAGGAGGATTCTCTCTCTACATCTCCTCCTACCTTCTCTCCCTCATCCCCCTTTCCCTTCACCTCCTCTATGATGTATGATCCCTTCTCCTTCCTCCTGCTGAGTGGTTCAGAGGGCCAGCTGACTGTGTGTGATGGTCCTTTCTGCTGCCACCTGCAGTACCGACGCTCCCCACAAGGGGACAATAGGGAGCTCTATGCTCTGGGGGCGTTCTCTGGCACTCACACGGTTAACGGACGCTACACTGTACAGGTAGGGACCAACATTTACATTTACTCACATTACAACTTCCATGTGGAACTGGTTGGAGGACTCCTGCACTGTGTATACTTGCAGCATTTGTTAGTATTCAACTTCTTAGCAGTTCTACTCAGTATACAGTCTACCTGTTCTACTCAGTATACAGTTTACCAGTTCTACTCAGTATACAGTTTACCAGTTCTACTCAGTATACAGTTTACCAGTTCTACTCAGTATACAGTCTACCAGTTCTACTCAGTATACAGTTTACCAGTTCTACTCAGTATACAGTCTACCAGTTCTACTCAGTATACAGTTTACCAGTTCTACTCAGTATACAGTTTACCAGTTCTACTCAGTATACAGTTTACCAGTTCTACTCAGTATACAGTTTACCAGTTCTTCCAATAGTTAAGCCTCTTGCAGCAGTACAACAGTTCATGCATGGTATTAAGGATTAACCCCTCCCCCTCCAGGTGTGTGCATTGGTCCGCTGCTTGGGGTCAGAGGTCAGCTCCTGTGGACAGGAAGTGGAGGAGGCAGAGTCGAGAGTTGACTTCCTATTGGAGGGGAAGTTCGGAACCCGACACGTTTACCCGTCGTTGCTAGGTAGCGGCATGGTTCTCGAACAACCTGACCAGGTCAAGATGACCGCAGATGGTCGTGTGGCCATGGAACACTCAGGGATGACTGTCGGACTGGTGACCGCATGTCTCTACGGCAGGGTGTACAACCAGGACTAAGGTGTGAGAGAGAGAGAGAGAGAGAGAGAGAGAGAGAGAGAGAGAGAGAGAGAGAGAGAGAGAGAGAGAGAGAGACAGAGAGAGAGAGAGACAGAGAGAGAGAGAGAGAGAGAGAGGCTGCGGTCCAAATGATTAGCCAAGCAAGGGAAGTTAGCAACATAAGCCCCTCAGCCCTCGTTTTTAGCCGGCTTAGCGAGTGTACAATTATGTTCACTCCCGGGCCTGAAACTCCCCATAATTAAATTCACCACGATTGTACATCCGCTAACAAAAGTCAGCAAAAACTTAAAAACAACATTAATGGAGAAGTCAACATTCAAGTGTAAATAAAAACGAATGCAAGTAAGTTAGAAATTGTGCTACTAATGCACATGACGGCACAAACACGTCTCGTAAAAAGTAAATATGTTTTTGTTTGGCTATCTTTTGGAAATTGTAGAAATAAAACATTTTCCTACTTCAGAAGTTCCAGCTAGGCAGTCTAACGTTAGTTAGCCAATTAATTTGCTAGCTGTCATACAGTAGGCGTATATTAATAATGATATAGTTCATAAAAGTAGACATGCACTCATAATTGACTGTGGCTGAAAACACAATCAAATCAAAGTTTATTTGTCATGTGTACCGAATACAACAGGTGTAGACCTTACAGTGAAATGCTGAATACAACAGGTGTAGACCTTACAGTGAAATGCTGAATACAACAGGTGTAGACCTTACAGTGAAATGCTGAATACAACAGGTGTAGACCTTACAGTGAAATGCTGAATACAACAGGTGTAGACCTTACAGTGAAATGCTGAATACAACAGGTGTAGTAGACCTTACAGTGAAATGCTGAATACAACAGGTGTAGACCTTACAGTGAAATGCTGAATACAACAGGTGTAGACCTTACAGTGAAATGCTGAATACAACAGGTGTAGACCTTACAGTGAAATGCTGAATACAACAGGTGTAGACCTTACAGTGAAATGCTGAATACAACAGGTGTAGACCTTACAGTGAAATGCTGAATACAACAGGTGTAGACCTTACAGTGAAATGCTTACTTACAGGCTCTAACCAACAGTGCAAAAAATGTATTATGTGAACAATAGGTAAGTAAAGAAATAAAAACAACAGTAAAAAGACAGTGAAAATAACAGTAGCGAGGCTATAACAGTAGCGAGGCTATAAACAGTAGCGAGGCTATAACAGTAGCGAGGCTATATACAGTAGAGAGGCTATATACAGTAGCGAGGCTATATACAGTAGCGAGGCTATAACAGTAGCGAGGCTATAACAGTAGCGAGGCTACATACAGACACTGGTTAGTTGGGCTGATTGAGGTAGTATATGTACATGTAGTTATGGTTAAAGTGACTATGCATATATTATGAACAGAGAGTAGCAGTAGTGTGTAAAGAGGGGTTGGCGAGGGGTGGGTGGCGGGACACAATGCAGATAGCTGGATGAACAATGCATCATCGCTGTATGAACGAGTGACAAATTTCCGGCCAAGGGCAGTCAATATAAAAATCATTCCTTCCTCCCTCGCCCCTTGCCCTGCAAGTGTTACTCGTCAGACGTCATGATACGTCATCAGAAGTGTCCACTTAATTTGAGGGCTGAGGGGATAGGGTGTGTCTTTTAAGTGTTGGGACCACAAGCCAGGGAGAGAGAGTGCGAGTGAGTGAGTGATAGAGGGTGTGTGTTTGAGTTAAATGTTTGTGTGGTCCCATAAAGTGATCTTCTACCTTAGTAAATAAATGTTATATTTTGTTCTCCGTCCTGTTTCTGAACTGTTTCTATGACACCCTATTCTGCAATGCCGTCGGGGGTAGGCCAAATAAAAATAGGATTCACAACAAAAAAATATATAATACTTTTCAAACAGTACATTTATATTTTCCAACGGGGCTATACATTTGGGTGACTTTTTTAGTAGCATCTTTTCACTTCCAAAAATAAAATTAAACCATCTAGTATTCAGCGAAATAAGAACACAAGTCAAATACAGGTAGCCTAGTCAAATGCTGAACATCCAATCACATTAACCGTTACTCTCTCGCGGGAATTCCACTAACGGTCCGTATGTAGCCTAACGTAGCTGCTGCTCATGAATGTATCTGTACTGATGGCGCAAAAGCCATGACAGGGAGACATAGTGGAGTGGTAACGCGTGTGCAAGCAGTTGCTCCCGACACTTGGGTACACTGCAGCATCCACCGAGAGGCTCTTGCTGCCTAGGGAATGCCTGACAGCTTGAAATACGTTTTGGACACTATAGGGAAAATTAACTTTGTTAAAGCAAGGCCACTGAACTTGTGTATTTTCTGCATTATGCAATGATATGGGCAGCGACCATGTAACGCTTTTACAACATACAGAAGAAGTGCGCTGGTTATCAAAGGGCAAAGTATTGACACGTTTTTTTAAATTGAGAGACGAGCTTAAAGTTATCTCACTCGACTGGCCTATCTGGGTGAGGTTTTTTCTCGCCTTAATGATCTGAATCTAGGATTACAGGGACTCTCCACAACTATATTCAATGTGCGGGACAAAATTGAGGCTATAATTAAGAAGTTGGAGCTCTGCTCTGTCTGAATTAACAAGGACAACACACAGGCCTATTTTTCCATCATTGTATGATTTTTTGTGTGCAAATGAACTCAAGCTTGCGGACAATGTCAAATGTGATATAGCGAAGCACCTGAGTGAGTTGGGTGCGTAATTACGCAGGTACTTTCCCGACACGGATGACACAAACAACTGGATTCATTATCCCTTTCATGCCCTGCCTCCAGTCCACTTACTGATATCTGAACTAGAGACCCTCATCGAAATTGCAACAAATTGAATTTAATCAGAAGCCACTGCCAAATCGCGCTGTTAAGACACTGATGCCCTTTGCAACCACGTACCTATGTGAGAGTGGATTCTCGGCCCTCACTAGCATGGAAACTAAATACAGGCACAGACTGTGTGTGGATACACACAATACAATCCAACATTGCAGAGTTATGTGCATCCTTTCAAGAACACCCTTCTCATTAACCTGTGGTGAGTTATTCACAATTTTCTATTAACAAATAAGGTTTTATATGTAAGATGGTTAAATAAAGAGCAAAATTATTTTTTATTATTTGCGCCCTGGTCCTATAGGAGCTCTTTGTCACTTCCCACGAGTCGGGTTGTGACAAAAACTCACACTCATTCTTATGTTTAATAAATGTATCGTATAGTGTGTGTGTGGCAGGCTGACCCTGGTGCTAGAGGGGGTACGCAGCTGGAGGTTGAATGTTTGAAAGGGTACAGGACTATAAACAGTTTGGGAACCACTGCTCTAGTGGAATACATCATGATACCATCCATATTCCCTATATAGTGCATTATATGACACCCTGGGTGAGTCCAAATTGCATTTATTTATTTATTTGTCTTGGCTGTGTGCTTAGGGTTGTTGTACTGTTGGAAGGTGAACCTTCGCCCCAGTCTGAGGTCTTGAGCGCTCTGGAGCAGGTTTTCATCAAGGATATCTCTTGACTTCGCTCCGTTCATCTTTGCCTTGATCCTGACTAGACTCCTAGTCCCTGCTGCTGAAAAACATCCCCATCACATGCTGCCACCACCATACTTCACCGTAGGGATGGTGCCAGGTTTCCTCCAGACGTGAAGCTTGGCATTCAGGCCAAAGAGTTCAATCTTGGTTTCATTAGACCAGAGAATCTTGTTTCTCAAGGTCTGAGAGCCTTTAGGTGCTGTTATCAAACACCAAGCGGGCTGTGCCTTTTACTGAGTGGCTTCCACTGGCCATTCTACCATAATGGCCTGATTGGCGGAGTGCTGCAAAGATGGGAGAACCTTCCAATAGAACAACCATCTCCACAGAGGAACTCTGGACAGAGTGACCATCAGGTTCTTGGTCACCTCCCTGACCAATTGCTCAGTTTGGCTGGGCAGCCAGCTCTAGGAAGTCTTGGTGGTTCCATACATCTTCCATTGAAGAATGATGGAGGCCACCGTGTTCTTGGGGACCTTCAATGCTGCAGAAATGTTTTGGTACCCCACCCCAGAATTGTGCCTCGACACAATCCTGTCTGAGCTCTACGGACAATTTGTCCTCAAGGCTTGGTTTTTGCTCTGACACGCACTGTCAACTGTGGGACCTTATATAGGCAGGTGTGTGCCTTTCCAAATCATCAACATCAAGGATGAGCATTGGAAACAGGATGCACCTGAGCTCAATGTTGAGTCTCATAGGAAAGGGGCTGAATACTTATGTAAATAAGGTTTGTTTTTTTATTTGTAATACATTTGCAAATAAAATTCTACAAACCTGTTTTCACTTTATTGGGTATTTATTGGGTATTGTGATGTCATTATGGGGTATTGTGATGTCTTTATGGGGTATTGTGATGTCTTTATGGGGTATTGTGTGTAGATTGCTGAGGATTTTCTTTTTCTTCATTTAATCAATTTTAGATTAAGGCTGTAACGTAACAAAATGTGTTCAAAGTCAAGGGGTCTGAATACTTTCCGAAGGCACTGTATTTACTACATATATAATATATATACTGTATATATTTCCTTAATTTATTTTTAAATGTAAAAAATATATACAAAAAAAAAAATGCCTCTTGGTAGGCCCAGGGGCTTCAGCCCCGGTAAACCCCTGCATTCATCCGGCCCTGAACTTACCTGGTACCTGAATCTTCAGAAACACTGTGCTTTTACACCTGCATTGCTTGCTGTTTGGGGTTTTAGGCTGGGTTTCTGTACAGCACTTTGTGACATCAGCTCATGTAAGAAGGGCTTTATAAATACATTTGATTTGCTAGGCTGGTGCTAGGCTAGTGTGGGAGTGTGAATGGCTAGGCTGGTATTAGGGCTAGGCTGGTGCTATGCTGGTGCTAGGCTGTGTGGGAGTGTGAATGGCTATAGGCTGGTGCTAGGCTGGCGTGGGAGTGTTAATGGCTAGGCTGGTGGTAGGAGTTGGTGTGGGAGTGTTAATGGCTAGGCTGGTATTAGGAGTTGGTGTGGGAGTATTAATGGCTAGGCTGGAATTAGGAGTTGGTGTGGGAGTGTTAATGGCTAGGCTGGCATTATGAGTTGATGTGGGAGTGTGAATGGCTATAGGCTGGTATTAGGAGTTGGTGTGGGAGTGTTAATGGCTAGGCTGGTATTAGGAGTTGGTGTGGGAGTGTTAATGGCTAGGCTGGTGGTAGGTTGGCGTGGGAGTGTTAATGGCTATAGGCTGGTATTAGGAGTTGGTGTGGGAGTGTTAATGGCTAGGCTGGTGGTAGGAGTGTTAATGGCTATAGGCTGGTATTAGGAGTTGGTGTGGGAGTGTTAATGGCTATAGGCTGGTATTAGGAGTTGGTGTGGGAGTGTTAATGGCTAGGCTGGTGGTAGGAGTTGGTGTGGGAGTGTTAATGGCTATAGGCTGGTATTAGGAGTTGGTGTGGGAGTGTTAATGGCTATAGGCTGGTATTAGGAGTTGGTGTGGGAGTGTTAATGGCTATAGGCTGGTATTAGGAGTTGGTGTGGGAGTGTTAATGGCTATAGGCTGGTATTAGGAGTTGGTGTGGGAGTGTTAATGGCTATAGGCTGGTATTAGGAGTTGGTGTGGGAGTGTTAATGGCTATAGGCTGGTATTAGGAGTTGGTGTGGGAGTGTTAATGGCTAGGCTGGTATTAGGAGTTGGTGTGGGAGTGTTAATGGCTATAGGCTGGTATTAGGAGTTGGTGTGGGAGTGTTAATGGCTAGGCTGGTGGTAGGAGTTGGTGTGGGAGTGTTAATGGCTAGGTTGGTGTTAATGGCTATAGGCTGGTATTAGGAGTTGGCGTGGGAGTGTTAATAGCTAGGCTGGTATTAGGAGTTGGCGTGGGAGTGTTAATAGCTAGGCTGGTATTAGGAGTTGGTGTGGGAGTGTTAATGGCTATAGGCTGGTATTAGGAGTTGGCGTGGGAGTGTTAATAGCTAGGCTGGTATTAGGAGTTGATGTGGGAGTGTTAATGGCTATGCTGGTATTAGGAGTTGGTGTGGGAGTGTTAATGTGGGTATAAATCTACATCTCCAAAGCCAGGGATCATCAACAAGATTCAGCCACGGATGGTCAAGAGGCCGGAACATAATTACACATTTGTAGACTGCAAATTGACCACAAGAAGCCCAAAAAGATTTTACTAAAAACATTTCAAGCCTTGCTTACATTTGTAGTTGATCACATACAGTGTATTGCTCTTTAATGCGTGGGAATACCTTGAAACAGATTTCCAAAATTAAAATCACTTGGAGCTGTTTTGCTGGTGTTTTTACAGTCTTATGTCCAACAATAAAAAATGTAACTTTTTTTGTTTTGTTCAGAAAACTTGGGGGAGGGCCAATAAAATCCCCTGCGGGCCACCAGTTGGCAGTGGAGGTTCTAGACCCTTTCAACTGGGGGGGGGCCAAGCTGGGGCCAGTTGTACTGTTAGAGGGGCCAGTTACATTAGACGTTATTGTTGTCATATCGTTTTCTTCACTTCATTGCAGGCATTAGTAGGCAAAAGACCATGTCCCTCTAGTAAATGTGTGGGTTTAATTAGTGTTCCGCGTTGCCACTGTCTAATAACGGATGTAAAAAAAGAACGATAGCAAAAATTTGTTATGCAAAAATTATTTCATACTCCACATTTAGGGGGGCCACAAGGGGGTCCAAAATTGTCACAGGGGCACTGCCCCCCCCCCCCCAGAACTGCCAGTGTCAGTTGGGGAACCCTGTCCTAAACCATGTTAAGCTGCTAACAGAAGCTCCTGCTGACACTAACTGGAGTGTGTGAGTGCAGAGACAGGGAGATGAAGATGAAGGGTCAAATATGACATTTGAAATGTCTTCATTCTTTTGGAACTTTTGTGTGTGTAATGTTTACTGTTCATTTTTATTGTTTATTAGAGAGCGAGATCACTGAAGAACAACATGCGCCACACACCACACAGTGGTCAGTTACCATTTTATTATTAGTGCTATACTGATCAGAGTTCAGCGTTTCCAAAGGAATAGTTTGATAAGCATGATGCAAAAAAACACCCCAGAACACAAAATCTCCAACTGTGCTCCTGGCCAGGATTCTGCTCCAGCCCTGCTCTGCTCTAACACACCTGGTCCTGCTAAACAGCTGCTCCTCAACACATTGATTGGTTAAATTGGGTGTGTTAGAATAGAGCAGGGTTGGAGAAAAAGTTCTCCAAGAGGAGGGTTGACCACCCCAGCTTCCAGAGTCTTTAGAGTTCTCTTCAGTCTAAAATGACCATGACATTCTTTTTGATCCTCATCTTTTGTTAAAGAAAAATATGAAAATAGAGTTGAGGGAACATTTAGGCACACTATTGACACAGATATGCACACGGTTCAGTATCATAGATTCATAATGTACTAGGAGATCCCGGCTTTTCACAGCAACGCTTCATTCAAATGTACATGCTGATTGCTGTGTTGTCTCATATTGTGTCCCTCCGTTAGATTCTGTGCCCCGTTCATTTAAAGATTAATACAACGCAGGACCATGTTGACGTGGGTAAACCCTGTGGACATCAATAGCCGAGCAGTCCTGAATGGGAGAGAGTGGAGGCTTTAAAAGATGAAGTCCTGTGGGGCTCCCCTTGTCACCTCTCCTGTCCGCGGACAAATATCCACTTCCTTTTAAAAGTCAAACATCTCAGATTTCATGTCCTCACGCTGCCAATCACAGTCTAGAGCCGTTTAATGCCAGCCAATCACAGGAGACGAGGGACAGTTCCATCCAATGGCAGCAGTGGAATGGAGCTCTGAACGGCAAAAGAACGAACTCTGGTACTAAGCGTTATTTAGCAGTGATTCTACAGAAACACGGCTTTCCTGCGATTTGATTGGACAGATAACCCAAAGTCTCTCCTGTCATTGGTTCATACAACAGTGAATCATTTCTGTTCACTCTCCAATCAACAGGTTCATATGCATAATAAGCCCTTCCATCGTATCTCTAGACCAATGAGCTATAGCTTCCCATCCAGAGGCTTTAGCTCAACTGGCTAGATCACTCATCACTCTTGCTGAAACATCGGCATGGAAACCACATTCATCAGGAGTAAAAAACAATAATAAAAAAAGACTTATAAAACGAGTCTGCAATTAAATGTAGATATTATTTTTTTTACAATGGAATGTAGGCTGTTGGGTTAGAATTTCTTTGGGAAGGGGGGGGGGGAGAATTCTTTCATCTTTTCTACAATTTTTCCAAAACAGTATAGTTTTCAATTTTTATACAATTATTCAAAAACTCATGCATCAAATAAAAATATTGTACAAAATAAAATTTTCTCTGAATGAAAGTGTGATAAAGCAGGGATATCAGTGTGTTTTGTCTTTGTTACTTAGTGGTATGATACTATAGCATGGGCCCACACTGGCACAGTGTCTGACTAGGGAGGGCTGTAACAAACAAACAAAAACACACTACACGCAGACAGACAGGCCCAGCTAGTACATTCTACTACACAGTTGCGTCTACAGACAGCAACATTGACAGTCTGGCCTGTCATTTCATTCTGTCTCATCCCAAAATGTAGTGGATTACTATTAGACTGTCTGTCCATTAGAACGGGCCATTTCACATTTACCCAGGCCTCACCGGCAGGGGAGCTGTTTATTCTGCTTTCCACATGATTAACATGAAGTACAGTAGAGCTGTCCATCATCCCGTCAACAAACACACACAACAGTTAGCGCTGTGGCGGTCATGGCTACTGATTGGTGCATTAAAAAGGGGGAGTGGACTTTAGATCAAAACAGCCTCCTCGTGTCCTAGAGGATTATGGCAGGATGATGTCACACTGACAACAAAAAAAAAGAAAAGAAAAGCCAACAAAAACGTTGACAAACAAAACCGGATGTGGTTGACACTTCCCGTCTCACTACCCATGGCATCCTCTATGCCATATTCCCCCCTCCCCGTCAATCGATTTCTATACCGGTGTTTCTGGATACGTGGCCTGCTATCAGGAAGTGAGATCACCTGCTGGGCATATCAGAGCAGCTCTGCCAGTCTGACAACACATCTACAATAAAACAGCATAAAACAAAAAGTACAACAAATAAAACCCAAAGCAGTTTGTTGGCGCTACAGGAGTGTGTTTGTGAGGCATGTAGGGGAAGTGGAGAGCAGGGCAGAGTTAACAACTAGGATGGTCCCAACAATCCCTTCGAGAGAGGGCACACACACACACACACACACACATGTTAACCTCTTCTCAACAGCACACATCCTCCCCACAACTCTCCTCCCACGCCGTGTCACCCGGTACCCTGCCCAGTTCCAGTCTCCTGTCACCTCTTCAGGAAGGTGCTCTTGACTTTCTGTGTGTATCTGGCTGTGCGCGGCGAGCGGGAGTGAAGTTTAACAAACAGCTCAGGGAACTTGTAGTGGGGGAACATGGTCTCCAGGAACCCTTCTATGAGCACGTAGACCAGCCGACGGTTCATTGGTCCGTGTTGGAACATGTCAAACACACGCAGGATGCCCTTACGAGTTGTATCCGCCCCGATGATGTGCTTCAACTCATCTGGAAGAGGAGGGGGACAAATGGCTGATTAATAGTGAACATGTTTGTTCAGTCTGTGTAGGTTCACTCTGTGTGTGTGTTAGTTACCTGGCATGATTCCCAATAGGTTGGTCTTGGCCGCAACCCGCGTCCTCATGCGGATGTTCTTGTCCCTGCGTGGTGGAGACTCGGCCAGGATTCCGTTGGGCCAGTACGAATCCCTGCACAGTTGCGGGACCACAAAGTTACTGATGGGCTTTCTAACCAATCACACGCTGTGATCTGATGGTGTGTGAGTGTGTGTGTGTTACCGGAACTTCTTGACGTAGTCGGCCACCTGTTCTGGAGCTGTCATGAAGTCCACATGATCCACAATCTTCCTGCAGAGACCAGAGGCAGACAATAGTCAGATCTCCGTATGTGGCTCTGATGAGTGTGTGTGTGGTACCTGTTGATAGTGTCTCCGTATGTGGCTCTGATGAGTGTGTGTGTGTGTGTGGTACCTGTTGATAGTGTCTCTGTATGTGGCTCTGATGAGTGTGTGTGGGGTACCTGTTGATAGTGTCTCCGTATGTGGCTCTGATGAGTGTGTGTGTGTACAGTACCTGTTGATAGTGTCTCCGTATGTGGCTCTGATGAGTGTGTGTGTGTACAGTACCTGTTGATAGTGTCTCCGTATGTGGCTCTGATGAGTGTGTGTGTGTGTGTGTGTGTGTGTGTGTACAGTACCTGTTGATAGTGTCTCCGTATGTGGCTCTGATGAGTGTGTGTGTGGTACCTGTTGATAGTGTCTCCGTATGTGGCTCTGATGAGTGTGTGTGTGGTACCTGTTGATAGTGTCTCCGTATGTGGCTCTGATGAGTTGCTGCAGAAGGTTCTTGATGTTCCTGCGGAGCCACTGGTTCCTCTCCTTCAGGTCAAACACCTCATCCATCAACAGCAGCATCACACGCAGGGGGATGTTATCATCCACCTGGAACACACACACAAGGCCAAAGTGACCGTTATAATGCTTTCCCTTATGAATATGTTTCAGAGCAGAGGGCCTATAAGCTGGTCCCAGTGTGTGTGTGTGTGTGTGTGTGTGTGTGAGGGGGTACTCACGTTGTCGTCCAGCTGGGCCGAGACTCGGCAGTGCTCTGGGTCAATGCCAGCCTTGGGGAGCAGTGGAGGCACCTGGACACCAGACATTACAGAGTATGGTTAAATTATGGTCAGAGGATTGTTAGAGTATGGTTGGAGTGTTAGAGTGTATAGTCAGTATGCTTGAAGTTGGGGCTGTTGCGGCGAGAACGCCCCCCACCTCCATCAACATCGACGGGGCTGTAGTGGAGTGGGTCGAGAGCTTCAACTTCCTCGGTGTCCACATCACTAAGGAATTAACATGGTCCACACTAGGGTTGTTACGGTGACCGTATTACCGCCACACTGGCGGTCACGGGTCATGATCGCAGTCAAATTCCACGTGACTGTTTAGTGACGGTAACTAGGCTTCTCCAAGCTCTGATGCTGCTGATGGTCATTAGTAGCCTACCAAACTTGCTAACTACCTGGTACTCAGCACTCTATTGTCCCTCTAAATCACTCTGACATCGAAAATCTAATCAAACACTTCATGAGAGCCCATGAGCTCATGTTGCGCAACATTTCTATAGGCTATGCTATTGCGTGAGAAAACAGTGATGGCCTCTAATAAAAAGAGGAGGATCCCATCAGCTTTCTATAGGCTAGGCCTACTATATTTCTCAACTTTCCTAATGTTAAGCACATTGCTTCTCTTTACAACAGGAGTATAGCCTATCAGACTGGCATGAAAATGAACCACAGGAAAAGCGTCCTCCATTCGCTATTTAAGTGCATAGATGACATGTATTTTTTCCTTTTGCCCCGGTTTTGAGACAGGTGCATGATAATGGTCCATTCCAAATCAAAACAAATGTCACAAATATATTATTTAGTATATGTAAATACAAGATTAAATTAAGAATAGGCTAATATTTTCACCTATCAGACCATCGCTAGGGAATGACGTATTCTCCATCGCTAGTGAATGGATGCCTTTTTTCTCTTGACTTGTTCAGATCATAGTGGCACACCCCATGTAGCCTAGTCTATAGGCCTATATGTTTTAATAAGGTTTGTATAACTTCTTATTTGGCCACTTTAAACGTTCTGATCTGTTGCATCAGCCTCGTTGTGTTGATGCGAGTGGTTGTATTAATTTGGGATCTATGGCATCCCACAACTGTGGAATATTATTTCACACACAGAAGGACAAGTTGACAAATAGAATAGGTCAACTTTTGTACTATAGGGCTCCCGAGTGGCGTAGCGGTCTAAGGCACCGCATCTCAGTGCTAGAGGAGGCGTCACTACAGACACCCTGTTTTGAATCCAGGCTGTATCACAACCGGCTGTAGGGTGACGCACAATTGGCCCAGCGTCGTCCGGGTTTGGCCGGTGTAGGCCGTCATTGTAAATAAGAATTTAACTGACTTGCGTAGCTAAATAAAGGTTTAATTAAAAACATTGGCATATGCTAGTGATTTTTCTGTTCGTTAGGCCTACTCATCTTGTTGGCTGACGAAAAGTACATGTGGACAGTTCTAACATCAATCTGCGCCTCGGGAATTTGATAAGAAGGACGCGTGCAGTTGCATCTCAGTCTTCACTTGTAGCCTCTACTTCAGAGCGGAGATGCCTGTGAGAAGGATCCGATCACGTGACGGGCATTGGCTAATAAGAATTGAGATATCTGAGAGAGCCATGTAAGTGAGAGGTGCTTTGGAGCACGGCGATTGGCAGCCGGAAGAAGGGAATGTGAGACTGATGAAGCGTGTGCAGCCTGTGGAGCAAACTCGGCTCCCGAGTGGCGCAGCGGTCTAAGGCACTGCATTGCAGTGCAGTGCTAGAGGCATGACTACAGACCCTGGTTCGATTCCAGGCTGTATCACAACCGGCCGTGACTGGGAGTCCCATAGGGCGGGGCACAATTGGCCCAGCGTCATCCGGGTTAGGGTTTGGCCGGAATAGGCAATCATTGTAAATAAGAATTTGTTCTTAACCGACTTGCCTAGTTAAATAAACATAAAATAAAAACAAAGACCACATGCCTTCATGAAACATTTCAAATCATCATTAGTCGCAACATGCAGCCTTAGAATGTATACAAAGTCTAAACATAAAGCCCAACATTTGTATCACAACTAAAGTTACATAAATAATTCTAAATTAAGCATAGAGGAGTAGCTGTTTCTTTGTTAACCGCTGAACAACAAATAGCCGCATGTGCACACTCCCTTGGAAATCATTGATCAAATATGCTTTATTTTATTCAGATTTGTTCAGTTGTATTTTTCATACTGTAGAATAATATAAAATAATGCCACGGAATTCTAAGCAAATCTTGTCTGCTAAAAGAACTAGTGTAGCCCACAGCCATAGCAGGACCTAACATAAGGACAACTCAGAGAATGCTATTCTGTTCTTTTGACCTGTCTAAAATAAATAATGGATTTATTGTGAAGGTGCAGGCTATATTACATGGATTTATTGTGAAGGTGTAGGCTATATTACATGGATTTATTGTGAAGGGCTAGGCTATATTACATGGATTTATTGTGAAGGGCTAGGCTATATTACATGGATTTATTGTGAAGGGCTAGGCTATATTACGTGGATTTATTGTGAAGGGGTAGGCTATATTACGTGGATTTATTGTGAAGGGGTAGGCTATATTACATGGATTTATTGTGAAGGTGTAGGCTATATTACATGGATTTATTGTGAAGGTGTAGGCTATATTACATGGATTTATTGTGAAGGTGCAGGCTATATTACATGGATTTATTGTGAAGGTGTAGGCTATATTACATGGATTTATTGTGAAGGGCTAGGCTATATTACATGGATTTATTGTGAAGGGCTAGGCTATATTACATGGATTTATTGTGAAGGGCTAGGCTATATTACGTGGATTTATTGTGAAGGGGTAGGCTATATTACGTGGATTTATTGTGAAGGGGTAGGCTATATTACGTGGATTTATTGTGAAGGTGTAGGCTATATTACATGGATTTATTGTGAAGGTGTAGGCTATATTACATGGATTTATTGTGAAGGTGTAGGCTATATTACATGGATTTATTGTGAAGGTGTAGGCTATATTACATGGATTTATTGTGAAGGTGGAGGCTATATTACATGGATTTATTGTGAAGGGGTAGGCTATATTACGTGGATTTATTGTGAAGGTGCAGGCTATATTACGTGGATTTATTGTGAAGGTGCAGGCTATATTACATGGATTTATTGTGAAGGTGCAGGCTATATTACATGGATTTATTGTGAAGGTGCAGGCTATATTACATGGATTTATTGTGAAGGTGCAGGCTATATTACATGGATTTATTGTGAAGGTGCAGGCTATATTACGTGGATTTATTGTGAAGGTGCAGGCTATATTACGTGGATTTATTGTGAAGGGGTAGGCTATATTACGTGGATTTATTGTGAAGGTGCAGGCTATATTACATGGATTTATTGTGAAGGTGCAGGCTATATTACATGGATTTATTGTGAAGGGGTAGGCTATATTACGTGGATTTATTGTGAAGGTGCAGGCTATATTACGTGGATTTATTGTGAAGGTGTAGGCTATATTACATGGATTTATTGTGAAGGTGTAGACTATATTACATGGATTTATTGTGAAGGTGTAGGCTATATTACATGGATTAATTAGACTATATAAATGTAGATGTTCCTAAGGTCTGCATTGGTGGCTTGTAGGCTGTGCGTGGAAGCCAGGAGATGCTAAATGCGTTTGTTAATTAACGGTCAATTACCATGAGACCGACAGTTATTTGCTTGACAATCACTGACATATTGTAATGACCACCACAGCCCTAGCTGGAGAGTATAGTCAGACTGTGTTTCTATTTTAAATATGAAATGTTTGATTCTGTCCCAATCTTTCAGATATCCCATGTAGGGCTGTTGAGGTCACGAAATTTGGTCAGCCGGTGATTGTCAAGCAAATAACTGTTGGTCTCACGGGAATTCTAAAGTGTAATAAATCCTTTTAATTGCCTGTACGCCATCACAATAAATCCATTATTTATTTTAGGCAGGTCTTTCATATGAAGCACTATAATATGAAGTGCCATTATTTTTTATGATTATACAGTAAGAATATAATTGAACTTTGCTGAATAAAATTTAAAAGGATATTTTCCAGAGCTAGTGCCCACATGGATCGGTTATTCTGTGTTAAAAACATGATCATTTGAAACAGGTTATATGCTTGATTGAGTTATTTGGCAACTTTAGTTGTGATTGATACAAACCTTAGAATGTCTTATGAAATCAAAACATATACGGGCTGCATGATTCCACTATATTGATGTGAAAAAGAAACTGGGAACAAAGGCATACACCATTTCTTGTCGCAGTGTAATTGCATGTGTGTGTGAAATTAGTTTGGATCTAAAATGGAGAATTATCAGCTGGGCAGGCTAACCACCACCATTATATAATGATTAAGCTGTTAAGAGTTAGCATACACACAATTTTGTTAATGGTCTTTTATTAACCATTTTTACTGAAGGCAACGAAAAGCAGCATGGTGACATCAGCATTGAGACAAATAGTGCCTGTAGGCTACTTTGGCTTTCATATAGGACTTTTCATATTTTCTCTTTTTTAGTTTAAAAAGGGGGGTTTGGTTAGAAGGTTAAATGTAAAAAGAAAAAAAAAGAAAGAAAAACACTGAAATAGTAATAAATAAGACATTTCTAATTAGGTAAATAATAAAACTACCTGTTGCCTATAACGGCTACTGTTCCAGTCCACTATCATAGGCTATAGCACTCGCCAAACTTATGCTATGAGATTCCGATTCAGAAACACCAGCATGTTTACTTTGTCGGGCTTCAGTGAAGACCGGAGAGAGGATACCATGTTCCCTGGTGAACTTCCTCTCTGACACAGGGCTGCTAGCGCAAATGCACATCTACTTCTTAGCAAGCAGAGCCAATAAAGGAAAACGAGAGGTGCGGCAGGTAGCCTAGTGGTTAGAGCATTGGGCCAGTTGCTAGGTTGCTAGATCGAATCCCCGAACTGACAAGGTAAAAATCTGTCATTCTGCCCCTGAACAAGGCAGTTAACCCACTGATCCTCGGTAGGCCGTCATTGTAAATAAGAATTTGTTCTTAACTACTTAGGGAGCAGTGGGGCGCTACCCGGTGAAATGTGAGGCACCAAATTCAAAATCCAAAAGTTGAATTATTAAATAGTCATCAAAAGCTCTGATTCTTGGCAATATCACAGCGTTGTCAGATTTCAAAAAGGCTTTACGGCGAAAGATTGTTTGAGGATGCCCCTCTCATATTTTATGCATTAGCATAAATCCATAACCAACGCGGGTCTCAAAAAACACATAAAATCACTAATATAAAATCCCTTACCTTTCGAAGAACTTCTGCTGAGGGCTTCCCAAGTGTCCAACGAAGACATCCAATGGTTCTTTTGTTAGAAAAAGTCATTTATTATATCCATAAATCTCTGTTTGGTTGGCGCGCTATGGTCATAAAATCCACCGTTGAGTCGCCCATTGAACCGTGAAGAGAACACGTTCCAATTATACCTATACACTTTCTACAAACAAATCAAACATCATTTTTAATGAATCCTTAGGTATCCTTGTGTATTTTTGCTGTAATATTTCAACCGGACGATAACGTGAACGATAGGAAAGAAAAATAATGTGGTGCGCGTTCACAATCTCACGCGCGTCAAACCTTGTTTACAAAAGTGGTCCTCTGACTTTTTCCTGTTCCTATCCGTTCCCAGTCTTTGACTGTTGACATCTAGTGGAAGCCATAGGTACTGCAGTCTCAGTCCTACATAACATTGTATGCAATAGGCACAACGGAGAAGACACTCATTTACAAAAAAAACTGCAAATCCGGATGGATTTTCCTCTGGTTTTCGCCTGCTATATCAGTTCTGTTATACTCACATACATTATTTTAACACTCTTAGAAACGTCAGAGTGTTTCCTATCCAATAGTACTAATTATGTGCATATCCTATTTTCTGGGCCTGAGTGGCAGGCATTTTACTTTGGGCACGCCAGACTCTCCAAAACCGTCACCTATGCAGCCGCTCCTTAAGAAGTTAACTGACTTGCCTAGTTAAAGGTTAAATAAATAAATCCCGCCACCATGACAGGGGGTCAGCAGATGTGTCCCATTCCTTCTCTTCCATATAGCGGGTCGTCTAGGTGTCATCATACACTGTCAACTTTAGTTGTTCTACAAACGTTGGGCTATACGTTTTGATTTTTAATACATTTTAAGGCTGCATGATGCGACTAATGATGATTTGAAAAAAGTTGCTTGAAAAGCATGAGCTCTGCTTTGTTTTTTTGCATCAGTCTCTCATTCACAATTTGACAAGCATTCCCTTAGTGGCAGTAATGCACCCTAAAAAAAAAATCTATGTCTTTGTTGTACCCTTCTCACTGAGTGCTGTGTGCTCTCTATTACGTGATCGGGTCTTTCTCACAGGCTACAAGTGAAGACAGACAACAGGGACGCAACTGCGTGCATCCTTATCCAATTTCGAGGTGCATATTGAAGATACTGGAAGAACTGTCCACATTTACTTTTCGTCAGCCAACAAGATGAGTAGGCCTAACGAACAGCAAAAGCACTAGCCTATGTCAATCTACTATCCCCCATAGTACAAAAGTTGACCTATTCTATGCAATAAATAAATATTCCAAACATAGTTTGGAACAGTTGTGGGATGCAATAGATCCCAAATTAATACAACCCCTAGCATCAACAAAAACATGCTTTACACAATGTGGCTGACACAACAGATCAGAATGTTTGGCTTAAAATGTTGATAAACTATTAGGCTTTTTCTTCACATTATAAGCGCAGCAATGCGCACATGGCAGTAGGATATAAGTGCGAATGTTCCATTAGTGGAAAACACCATTATCAAAAGTGAACGCAAATGCGATTATGCATGTAATGCTTTTATTATAAAGGTGAATTTTTATGGTGAAAATGATCTTCCCCAAACTTGAAATTCACGCGCTGCTTATGTATGCCAGTTAGATGCTAAACCCCTTGTAAAGCGGATTAATGTGATTTAGTTTGTTGCCCACTTTAGTTGTGATACAAACCTTAACAAAAAATATAGGCCAATGGGCTAGGCTACATGAGGTGTGCGACTATGATTCGAAAAGGTAATGCTGGGTATCATTCACAAGTGATAATATAAAATACAGTTACCGTCACTAAACAGTCACGTGGAATTTGACTGCCTTCATGACTCGTGACCGCCGGTGCGGCAGTAATACGGTCACCACAACAGCCCTAAACCCATGTTGGCTGGGTTATGGTTGTACTAAGGTTAGACTATGGTTGTACTAAAGTTGCAGTTAGTGACCTTACCTTGAACACGGACTGTTTGATGTCCTGTCCCAGTTTCTCAGACATGCGTCCCATGTTGTCAGCAGCCTTGTTCATCCCTCCAGCCAGACTGTCTGGCAGGCCCTTCACGGCGTTGGACACGTTACGCATCGAGCTACGCAGTGGGTTCACAAACGTATCCATCTGAGGACACACACACACACACACACACACTAGACAAGTGAGTCTGTGTAGTGAGCGGCGATGCCGTAGATAAGCAACTGGAGTATCTGCCATTGGGCAAGGTGAGTGTGTGTGTCTCGGTGTATGTGTGTGTGTCTCTGTATGTGTCTCTGTGTGTGTGTGTGAACCTTGCGTGCGAAGTCTCCCTTCCCCTTGCTGTACTGCTTATTCTCCAGGAAGTCGTAGACGTAGTGAACCAGAGTAGGACAGGCCTTCACCATCTCTGGATTCAGCAGCAGCTAACACGCAGACAAGACAACAGAGGAATGGTTATAGCCCAGTAAACGGGTGTACTGCAGGTATGAGTCCTTCGACACACTCTTACCTGCAGGTATGAGTCCTTCGACACACTCTTACCTGCAGGTATGAGTTCAGGTCTTTTTTCCTCTTCTCCAGGAAGTCTCTGTCCATGTTGTTAAACGTCTTCTTCCCCGGCAGCTTCAGGATCGACGTCAAATTCTCAAACTGGAACACAACACACACTTCAGGTTCCCGAAATGGAGGTACAACACACCCATAGAGGATGGATGGAGGCCGCATTTGGACAAAAGTCTGTTTTAGCATGGGCAGAGCCATTGAGGATTCCACCATTTTGAAGTAGTCAACTGGGTGGGACTTCCTATAGGTTAAGCAAAGATTTCATTACTGCAGGTGGCAGTATATCCCAGCCTTGGCTTTATACCGGTTCAGACTATATACCCTCCAGCACAGTAGGTGGCAGTATATCCCCAGCCGTAGATTTAGACCTGTTCAGACAATACACCCTCCAGAACAGTAGGTGGCAGTATATCCCCAGCCTTGGCTTTATACCTGTTCAGACAATACACCCTCCAGCAGAGTAGGTGGCAGTATATCCCCAGCCTTGGCTTTATACCAGTTCAGACTATATACCCTCCAGCACAGTAGATGGCAGTAACCACCTTTTCAGTTTACAAACTGCACTTATAGAAGCAGAAGAATAAAATTGACTACTTTAAAATGGAGATCGCCATCAATGGCGCTGCCCATGCTGCCCATGCATTGCCATGCCATCTTTCCATATCTATGTACACACCTTAGTAGTCAGAAGCCCTTTCCTATAGGCACACACACCAACACACTCATATTTACCTTTACCTGCTCCGTGATCCTCATGTGGAAGTCGTGGAAGTCAGAGTAGCGTCGGTAGGTCTTCCAGGAGTCTTCGCTGCCGTCGTGGTTACGGCGCAACACAGTGATGGCGTAGAGGGCATAGGTCTTGCCGTGGTCGTTACATACCCCTGTAGCACCCAGCAGGCCCAACCCCAAACCCAACCCAGCCCCGGGGAGACAGGCATCAGATACTGATACACAGAGCCCAGGAGGGGTGAAGAAGAGAGGGAGGGGTGATAGTACATAGGATGGGGCATATGCAGACAGAGGGTGCCGTGGGTAGTGAGACACAGGAAGGAAAAAGAAGACATGGTGAAGGTGACGGAATAATGACACGGTGACGGAATAGTGACATGGTAAAGGTGATGGAATAGTGACACGGTAAAGGTGATGGAATAGTGACACGGTAAAGGTGATGGAATAGTGAATGTGTGAAAAGAAAAGTAACAGCAACATGAGATGGTAAGATAAGTGATACAAGCTGATGGTTAAGGTGAGGAGGTCAGATGCAGAGGGGAGGAGGGGGCTAGTCAGGGGGACGTGTTCGGTCAAAAGGCTGACAACAGTTCTGGCCCTAAAAATAATTACCTGTCACACCGCTGTAAAATCTAAACAATTGTCTCCCCTGCCCAGCCCAATCAATCAAATTTCAAAACATGCTGGACACACACACCTCTGAATGAAACCACATTAGTGGTAAGTAGTCACACATGCAAGTGAGAGGACATGGATAGCTGGTTTACTTTCAGTAACACACTAGCTTACAATAAGTCACACTACACCAGACAATACACTCATCTGACTGGAGATTATATCACGTGTGTGTGTGTGTGTGTGTGTGTGTGTGTGTGTGTGTGTGTGTGTGTGTACCTGTATCAGAGATGAATGCGTGTAGCTGTATATTGTCATCATGGCATGAGTTCGACAGGTCATCACACACTAGCTTACAATAAGTCACACTACACCAGACAATACACTCATCTGACTGGAGATTATATCACGTGTGTGTGTGTGTGTGTGTGTGTACCTGTATCAGAGATGAAGGCGTGTAGCTGTATATTGTCATCATGGCATGAGTTCGACAGGTCATCCAGAGACTGTAAACAGAGAAACAACCAAATCAGAACCAGAGATACTGCCAATCTTTGGACTAACGTCCAATCAACACCTGTGATACTGTTAATCCCTGTACTAACAGCCAATCAACAGCAGCGATACTGCAGTAAAAGTCAACCATTTCTTAACTGGTGTTAAATGTTAACAACTCTACAGCAGGGCGTTAACATCAGTAGTGGTCCTGTAAAACCTGTTGTAACAGTACTATGACTGGCTGTAGTTAATGACAACTGGTTTCTCAGGGGCTGACGAGGACTTACTACATTAATGCTTCCTGTTGGAGAACCGTTGAACGATTCTGTAAAGGAAGAGAGGGATAAAAAGGAAGCAAAGAGTTAGACACCAAACAAGAATTCACAAAACGGGAAAACACCAAATTGAGAGACTGTACGTAGAATTCTGCAAAAATATCCTGCGTGTACAACGTAAAAAAAACAAATAATGCATGCAGAGCAGAATTAGGGCGATACCCGCTAATTATAAAAAATCCAGAGAAGAGCCGTCAAATTCTACAACCACCTAAAAGGAAGCGATTCCCAAACCTTCCATATCAAAGCCATCGCCTACAGAGTGATGAACCTGGAGAAGAGCCCCCTAAGCAAGCTGGTCCTGGGGCTCTGTTCACAAACACAAACAGACCCCACAGAGACCCAGGACAGCAACACAATTAGACCCAACCAAATCATGAGAAAACTAAAAGAATTCTTTCCAATGTGTCAAGTAATTATAAAAAAAACAGAGCAAACTAGAATGCTTTTTGGCCCTAAACAGAGAGTACACAGCGGCAGAATACCTGACCACTGTGACTGACCCAAACTTAAGGAAAGCTTTGACTATGTACAGAGTCAGTGAGCATAGCCTTGCTATTGAGAAAGGCCGCCGTAGGCAGACCTGGCTCTCAAGAGAAGACAGGCTTTGTCCACACTGTCCACAAAATGAGGTGGAAACTGAGCTGCACTTCCTAAACTCCTGCCAAATGTATGACCATTTTAGAGACACATATTTCCCTCAGATTACACAGACCCACAAAGATTCGAAAACAAACCCGATTTTGATAAACTCCCATATCTATTGTGTGAAATTCCACAGTTTGCAATCACAGCAGCAAGATGTGTGACCTGTTGCCACAAGAAAAGGGCAACCAGTGAAGAACAAACACCATTGTAAATACAACCCATATTTATGTTTATTTATTTTCCATTTTTTACTTTACCTATTTGCACATCGTTACAACACTGTATTGTGGTGGAAAATGTTATCTTGTGAAAAGACAGCCTTGAAAATGTTAATCTGGTCTTAGTGTCATAAATAATCCTTGGTTCCTGCCTGTGCTTGGTAAAGATATGAGAGGGGGGGCGACATGACCTCCTCCTTAGGACCTTCTGGCAGAACACCCAGAATATGTTCTATAAGTTAAGATAGGAGACTGTGCCAGACACATGCCGGAACCAACCCTATGAACCATGACTACGTAACGTGTCAGTAACCAGTATTTAAGAGACCTAACGGGACTGCCCCGGTAGAGGCCCTGATGTACTTGGTGCATTGAGTTGGTTAGAACCTCTCAAGCAAGCTGATAAATGAATCATTCTTCATTAAGATTGACTTTGAGTGTTCCATGTGTAGAATTTCCCACGACAGTATATCGACATATGACATTTGAAATGTCTTTATTCTTTTGTAACTTTTGTGAGTGTAATATTTACTGTTCATTTTTTATAGTTGTTTTGTTTATTATCTATTTCACTTCCTTTGGCAATGTAAACATATGTTTCCCATGTCAATAAAGCCCCTTGAATTGAGTTGATATAGGACAACATTTACTCTTCACAGTCATGGAGAATGGTGTCAAACTCAATTTCTGGGGGGCTGTGTTCATTTTTTAAATGTTTTGGTCCAATTAAGACCTAGGCAACTAGGTGAGGGAAGCTCCTAACTGATAAATGACCTCAATTGATTATTCAAGTACAAGGGAGAAGTGAAAACCCACAGACACTTGGCCCTCCAGGAATTGATTATAACACCCCTGGGTTAAGCTATGCTAACAACGTAGACAGACAGAACCTGTACTTACCTCCGTCTCCGTCATCTGATCCTCTATAGGAGGGCTCTTTCAGCATGTCCAGCTCAGCTAACATCCTGATGTAGAGAGGACTTTGTCTGAACGACGGGTAGTACCTCTCATCACGAAGCATCATGTCATACACCTGCAACACACACAGGCAAGCGCAAGCACACACACACACACACACACACACACACACACAGGCAAGCACACACACACAGGCAAGCACACACACACAGGCAAGCGCAAGCACAAGTCAGAACACGTGAATACTTTATTTGGATTGACAATGAAACCTTAAGTACAAAGGTCTCCAATATCTCAGAGACGCTGGTTACAGCAGCCGTTACAGTTGATAGTCTGATAAAAACAGATCATTCAAAACACAAACCCACCTTTCTCTGAACGTCGTCGAATATCTCTGGCGTGGGGTCACTGTCCTTCTGTAGCTTCTCTCCCAGTTTGAGAACAGACGCCTCATCTACCTGCACCCTGGGGGACGCCTGGAGAGAGAGGGAGAAATGTGGGGAACCCGGTATTCATGTAGGCTACACGTAGCTATGTGTGTGGAAAGCATTTCATCACAGGTAAGACTTAACATGTTTAGTACAGTCCCTTTGTAGCAGTAGAGTCCGTTTGTGTTGTTGGTCTTGGCTAGCTACTCACTCGGCTGTTAACACCAGCATGAGGGAAGCCCTACAATAACGATTTTCTAAGTAGTGAGAACGCTAGGGAGCAGGCAATGTCGAAAAGTCATCTTTAGACTTGTACTTTTCTTAAAATGTAGTTTTGTAATTGACTAAAACAAACAGACAACAAAAGTTGTTGTGAGCAAATGGGGTAACCTAGGTAACCACGTTTTCCCCACAGGCGGTCAGACTTGTTTCCCCCACACGTTCTATCTAATACTGACTTTTGCACAAATGGCCTCATTGCTAAAATCCCAAAATATCCCTTTAAGTAAAAGTGTGTGTGTGTGTGTGTGTGTGTACCTTATCAGACAAGTACTGTTCATACACCCCTAGTGCTGCAGCCTTCAGCAGTCCTTTAGTGTCTCCTCCCTTCTTTCCATCCTTCTGCCATCCATCCATCACCTCTAGTTGTTGCTGGGCTGTTACTCTGTAGCCCTCCACTGTCAGCCAGAAGAACAGCTCTGCCTGGGCCCCAGCCACCAGCATGTAGTCTATAGGACGGTAGAGGTCAAAGGTTAGAGGTCAGGTTCAGCTGTTACTCTGTAGCCCTCCACTGTCAGCCAGAAGAACAGCTCTGCCTGGGCCCCAGCCACCAGCATGTAGTCTTCAGGAGAGGGTAGATGTCAAAGGTCAGGGTCAGATGTGGGTTGTTACTTTGCAGCCATCTAGTCAGGCAAAAGAACTCTGCTTGCTTGCATGTCAGGACAGTGTTGTGTGTGGTACTAACCCATAAAGAACTGCAGGGCGATGTTGTGTACCAGAATGTGTTCCAGTGGTATGATACACAGCTTGCCCAAGTTTGCCGCTAGTTTCAGAGCATCCACCTCCTACAGTACACAGATGGAAACAGAGAGAGTGAGAGAAAAGGTGAGAACAAGCTAAATTGAGAAAGTGTGGGGGGGGGGGTTAGTACGTGTTACAGTTGACTTGTTTTCACTCTTATGTCTTACCTTCCCAGACTGTAGCCTCTGTATCCTGGTCTCACAGACCTTCTTCACAAACAACAGACTGTTGATCTGGTTCTTTATTACATTGATATCTGAGGGAGGGAGGGAGGGAGGGAGGGAGGGAGGGAGGGAGGGAGGGAGGGAGGGAGGGAGGGAGAGGTAGAACGAGAGGGAGGAAGGAGGAGGATTGGGAGAGTGGGATATGGAGAGGAGAGTTGAGCGAAAAATATGAATATTTTAGATTTTCAGGATTTTATGTATACTTTTTTTTTTTTTTTTTTTTTTTTTTTTTAAGTGTGGGGTCATGCATGTTGCTGTGTACCGTCTCCTGCTGTGTCCAGTGATCGTAGGTATTGTAGTTCCTCCAGAGCCTTGTCTTTAACAGCCTCCAGTTCAGAAACTCTGTCTGTCAGCTTCAAGATGTTCATAAACGCCTCGTAGTTACAGCTAGAGTCCCGGATCTACACACACAGGTTTCTCAATAGGTGCTACAACAGCTGTACTGATAACAGTTACTGATCTCTACCAACCACCCACAACTGGTTGATGAACTGGTTATATTCATAATGATATAGATTTTGTTTGTTTATATATAAATAAAATTGTGGACATATATTTGACATTTTTATCCAAAAGCATAATTGACATAAGTTGGCATAGTTATGACACTGTGGCCACAAAACAAGCATTTCTTCAAAAGAATAAGGTGCTACAAAGCAAAGATTCGTGTCATATGAAGCTTTACAGCCTGCTCTGCAATATGAGTAGTACTTTGATTCCAATAACTATTTTCTTATATTAATTGATGAATATTGAAAAATAAGCATAATTCTTTTTTTTTTTTTCAATATTCCTTTGACACATTTTTTAAGCAATTGTTGAACAGTACAAACAGTACAATCTAAAGTCAAGGTCTTGAAAGGTGAAGGTGCATACAGATGAAACATTATGGAGTCTTAAAGAAAGCCTGAACAATGTCATAAATATGAAATTTTGATGAATTATTTCTCAATAATACTTTTAGATTCAAATGTCAGATATATGTCAACAATCCTTTCTCCAAAAGACCATTCTATGGATAAAATCTCGTGAAAATCGCACAAATCCGGATATTTCTTTTTCCTGGTTTATTACTGATACTGACCATCCAGATAACAAACTGGTTGATGTAATCAGGATCACTCAGCTGGTTGACCAGGGGAAGGAGTACGCCTCGCGCCAGAATCTCCTGGAACATGGACACAATCACATGACCATCAGAATGTTCTGGAACATGGACACAATCACATGACATCACCATGAGAACTGTATGGGTCCATAAACAAATAAGAAGCTACACACCCAGAGGCATCATTTCTGGTGGGCGGAGACTAACGCAGTAAGGCTCAAAACCGTTCTACCTCACTTCTACCAACATGGCTCCTGCTGCACTTAGGGGCGCTAAAACTCCAGACCACTTTTATTCTTCCCACAGCAAATCAGACCATGCTTAAAAAAAAAAAAAACTCTAAAACAGGAATGAAGCAGACGTGAGGCTACAAGACAACAACAAGACAACAACAAGTCAACAACCTTTCCCTCAACGTCAATAAGACCAAGGAGGACTACAAGAGAAAGAGGGGAGAGCACGCCCCCATCCACATCGACGGGGCTGTTGTGGTGCGTGTCGAGAGCCTTAAGTTCCTTGGTGTCCATATCACTAAGGACTTAACATGGTGCACACGCGCAGAGGGCACGACAGCACCTCTACCCCCTCAGGAGGCTGAAAATATTTGGAGAGGGCCCTCAGGATCCTCAAAAAGTGTGTTGTGTATGTATGTATGTCTCACCCTGAGGAAGTATCTCATGTTCTTGTTGTGGAAGTCTCCAGGAGGTAGTAACAGGTAGAGCAGTACCTCACACAGATCCCTCAGGAACCCTGATACACAGAGACACACACAGAGAGACAGAGACAAAGAGAGAGACACAGAGAGAGACACAGAGAGAGAATTCAGTATCTGAATGTGAACCTTATGATAAACCCACAAAGAGGTAAAAACCTGGAGCTGACACACAGCTGTTTTAGTAGAGGTGCTGACTAACGGAGAGGAAACTGAACAAGTTGCACACTTTATATATGCTCCCAACAATTCAAATGGGTAAACCTCATAACTAACGTTTTGGTTGACCCTGAAGAAGGCACTGCGTTGCCAACTGTTGGTTATGAGGTTTACCCCATTGTCTTTCGTCCGATGGTGTCATTCTAACTGAACAAGCGTCTCCAGGAGCCATCTGTCTAGCAAATTGTGGAACTCATACCTAAAAAAATAAATAAATTGGGTAATCTGCCTAACACTAGTTTGCAGGACTACCAGAACTACGGAACACCGGCAGACTGACCCACTGGCTAGGGGCTGGTACGGCAAACCACGTTCGGTCAGACTGACCCACTGGCTAGGGGCTGCTACGGCAAACCACGTTCAATCAGACTGACCCACTGGCTAGGGGGGCTTCTAAACCCTGTTCGATCAGCAGAGCAAACTTGTTCCCAGTTTACAGCCCAGAGCTAGTTTGTCTGACTATCCATTAGTGCAGCTAGTCTGCCAGCTTGCTGATGAAGTTGTAATGCACCAGAGCTGTTGTCAGAAATCAGTATGTATGTGACCCCGATAGCTGGCACTGGTGACTCGCTACGTTGTAACATTTGGCCAACACGATGTCGCAGCTAGCGCAGTCAGCTGCTGCAGAACTCAGTGCACTAAACAGCAACTGTCTTATCATAGAAACATGAATTGTGCTATAGCTAGAATTTTACTACACTCACTAGCTACCTTGAGGGGAGTATTTATTCAGCATTGAGTGTGTGAACTGGTGTAGGGTTAGCATCGCTTTTGTTTCTTTCGGAGACTGGCTCAGCTAACAAGCAAAATAGCTAGCTAGCCAATTTGTGCACATTTCGAATTTCATAATACTGATTTTACAACCACAATACTCCCTAGATAGATGTAGAATTAGGTAGTTAAGACTTAAGTCAAAATTAGCTACCGTTTATAGCTTTTGGTAAGATTAACTCTGACTCACCTTAGTAACATTTTTGGATGTTATGACAGCGTATTCCAGTGTTAAATTGCTATATTGTAATTACTCTGCCACCATGGCCTATTTATTGTCTTACCTTCCTTATCCTACCTCATTTGCACTCTTTGTATATAGATTTGTTTTTATTTTCTACTGTGTTATTGACTGTCTGTTTGTTTTACTCTATGTGTAACTCTGTGTTGTTGTATGTGTCGAACTGCTGTGCTTTATCTTGGCCAGGTCGCAGTTGTAAATGAGAACTTGTTCTCAACTTGCCTACCTGGTTATTAAATAAAGGTGAAAAAAAATGTATTGTAGCCAAACAACATTTTAAATCTATCCCATGAGTGTTTGCGACGGCTTTGTGCTATCTGACGTAAGACAATGAGGTTTACCCATTAAATTATTGGCGCATATTTAGTGTTAAACTTTTTCTTTCTATCTAAACACACGCAGGAGGCTCGAAGGTGTTCCAAATGCCTTGTCGAGGTGCAACGTGTGAACCTCCCTCGTTCTTCCGGGTGGGTGTGTGTACCTTCTTCATCCTTCAGGGAGGTGCAGACCACGTCTCTACAGATGTTCCTCTCCATCTCCACCTCCGCCTCAAAAAATGACTCCACCATCTCCTCCGACAAGTCCCCTAGAAACACACCACCACCTTCATCAACAGTTTCATCATCATCATCATCATGTCTGAGAGAAAGAGAGAGTGTGTGTCTGCCCTTACTCTGTTTATTGTCCTCCAGTCTGTCCTGGGCCTTTCTGAAGACTCGAAGGTGAGTAGCAAAGTCATCCACGAGTCTGGTGGTCAAATAAGGCTGCCAGTCCACATCTTTAGACCTGTATAACAGTGTGGTAACACAATATACTGGTAGAGTAGTAATACACTACTTATAAAGCAGTAATAGACTAGTTATGAAGCCGTAATAGACTAGTAGACTACTTATAATGCAGTAGAGTAGTAATAGACTACATAAAGCAGTAATAGACTAGTTAAAGCCGTAATTGAGAAGATTATTACTACTCTATAACTAGACTATTTATAAAGCAGTAGGCTAGCTTTAGAGCCGTAGTAGTAGTAGTAGGCTAGCTTTAGAGCCGTAGTAGTAGGCTAGCTTTAGAGCCGTAGTAGTAGTAGGCTAGCTTTAGAGCCGTAATAGACTAGTTATAGAGTAGTAAGACTACTTATAATGCAGTAATACACTAGTTATTAAGCAGTAATAGAGTAGTTAAAGCCGTAATTGAGAAGTACTCCAATAAAGCCGTAATAGACTAGTTATAAGCTGTAATCGAGTAGTAGACTAATACAGTAGAGTAGTAAGACTACTTCTAAAGCAGGAATAGACTAGTTTGAGTAGTAATAGACTAGTTATAATACAGTAATAAAGTAGTAATAGACTAGTTAGAGTAGAATAAACTATGTATAATGCAGGAATAGAGTAGTAATATACTAGTTATAATACAGTAATAAAGTAGTAGACTAGTAATATAGTAATAATGCAGTAATAAAGTAGTAATATATTAGTTAGAGTAGTAAACCTACTTATAATACAGTAATAGAGTAGTAATAGACTAGTTAGAGTAGTAAACCTACTTATACAGTAATAAAGTAGTAATAGACTAGTTAGAGTAGAATAAACTATGTATAATGCAGGAATAGAGTAGTAATATACTAGTTATAATACAGTAATAAAGTAGTAGACTAGTAATATAGTAATAATGCAGTAATAAAGTAGTAATATATTAGTTAGAGTAGTAAACCTACTTATAATACAGTAATAGAGTAGTAATAGACTAGTTAGAGTAGTAAACCTACTTATAATACAGTAATAAAGTAGTAGACTAGTTAGAGTACTAAACCTACTTATAACAGTAATAGAGTAGTAATAGACTAGTTAGAGTAGTAAACCTACTTATAATACAGTAATAAAGTAGTAATAATGCAGTAATATACTAGTTAGAGTAGTAAACCTACTTATAATACAGTAATAAAGTAGTAATAAAGTAGTAGACTAGTTAGAGTAGTAAACCTACTTATAATACAGTAATAAAGTAGTAATAATGCAGTAATATACTAGTTAGAGTAGTAAACCTACTTATAATACAGTAATAAAGTAGTAATAGACTAGTTAGAGTAGTAAACCTACTTATAATACAGTAATAAAGTAGTAATATACTAGTTAGAGTAGTAAACCTACTTATAATACAGTAATAAAGTAGTAATAATGCAGTAATAAAGTAGTAATAGACTAGTTAGAGTAGTAAACCTACTTATAATACAGTAAAGTAGTAATAGACTAGTTAGAGTAGTAAACCTACTTATAATACAGTAATAAAGTAGTAATAGTAATAATGCAGTAATAAAGTAGTAGACTAGTTAGAGTAGTAAACCTACTTATAGTACAGTAATAAAGTAGTAATAATGCAGTAATAGACTAGAGTAGTAAACCTACTTATAATACAGTAATAAAGTAGTAATAATGCAGTAATAAAGTAGTAATAGACTAGTTAGAGTAGTAAACCTACTTATAATACAGTAAAGTAGTAATAGACTAGTTAGAGTAGTAAACCTACTTATAATACAGTAATAAAGTAGTAATAATGCAGTAATAAAGTAGTAGACTAGTTAGAGGAGTAGTTAAAGCTGTAATTGAGTAGTAGACTACCTATAATGCAGTAGAGTAGTAATAGACAACTTATAAAGCAGTAATAGACTAGTTAGAGTAGTTAGACTAGTTTTAAAGCAGTAATAGTAAGATTAGTTAAAGAGTAGTTATAGGGTAGTAATAGACTAGTTAGAGTAGTTAATGCAGTAATAAAGTAGTAATATGATTATAGAGTAGTTATAAACTAGTTATAGAGTAGTAATAGAACATTACCGTGTAGAGAACTGTACCAGAGCGTTCTGGACCGTCTGTCTGATTTCCAGCAGGAAAGACTCATCCTCACTCAGAGTGTAATACCAGTACTGGATATAATCTCTCAACGCAAACAGGATGACCTGGAGAGAGAGAGGGAGAGAGTGTGTGTGTGAGAGAAAGAGAGTGAGAAACAGGCCAGTCCTTATTGTTGCTGAGAACTCCATGTTCATCATAATAGAGCTGAGCGATATGGGAAAAAAATCCATATAGCTGCTGTTTTACAGGCTCCTGATAAATTCAACGTTGTTTTTATTCTCATCTTAAAGGAAAACTCCAGCCAAACACTATCTTTTGGTATTTGTTTCATTAGTCCATTGTTGATATAGTCCCAAAATGTTTTGCATGTCATCAAGTTTCAAATACATATCACCTTCAAAATACAGAAATACAGCCGGTATGCTGCATTTTGCATTATATGATCGCTGTATTTCTGTATTTTGAAAGTTATACATCTTGAAAATGTCTCTGCCATCACTTCCTATGACCAAAAAAGGCTTCTGGACATCAGAACAGCGATCACGAACCTCAAAGATCTCTACTTCAACGAGTGGGCAGCCCTTCTGCTGACTCCGGACCATGCCCTAATCCCCAGGACTCCAGAGGAAGCAGTGGCACAAAAAAGGCAGGCAAGGCAGCGGCGAGGCAGTTGAGGTTGACCTCCTAACAAGATTAAGTCGGCGAACAAATAGACCACCATTGCCCTCTGATCTGTTAGTGAAAGTGCAGACTGGAAAAAAAAAACTGGATGAACTCCAAGACTATCCTATCAACGGGACCTGAAGAACTGTAATATTTTGTGATTCTCGTAGTCTTGGCTGAACAAGGACATGGATAATATATACCCGTTTCTTCATGCATTGTCTAGACCAGACGGCAGCCTAGGGTAAGACTAAGTGGGGAGGGGAGTTTCTTTGTTAAGAGCAGCTGGTGCACCATCTCTAATGTTAAGGAAGTCTCAAGTTTTTGCTTGCTATAATACCCCATGATAAACTGCAGACCATACTATTTACCAAGAGAGTTTACAGCTATATAATTCTTTGTACCTGTCCATTTACCACCACAAACAGATACTGGCACTAAACTGGCACTCAACGAGCTGTATAGACAGGTTGGTTGTTTATCAACAAATCCGACATGCACAACTATGGGGGAAAAACAGACAACCTGTAAGCTATATTTTGTCTCCATTGTTTATTGAAAACATGAATAAATGTGCAGAATTAGCACTTTTTGTCTCTCAAATAGACTGTTACAGTCGTTGGTTAGCTAGCTAGCAAATGTTTGCCATACTAGCATTGACATGAAATCAGTAGTAAAACACCTCAAAACAAGACATGGTATCAAGAACAAGATGAAACGAGCTGATGTCATTCTTGCTAGCAATCTGGCAATCCAGAATCACAACATGCTGACTTCTGCCCCATGGAAGTGGGCACATCATTTGTGACATTGTCAGCTAACCCATCTATCATGCGTTAAAGGGGAAGGGAAACACTAGGCTAAGTAACTGTATATCTAGCCCATCTATAGGGCTTTAAGCAAACAAGAAAATGCACATCCAGAGGCGGCACTTCTCGTGGCCGGTGATTTTAAGGCAGGGAAACTGAAATCCGTTTTACCAGCATGTCACCAGTGCAAGTATAGGCGACAAAACTCTAGATCACCTTTACTCCACACACACAGAAACCCATTCGGGGCGGCAGGTAGCCTAGTGGTTAGAGCGTTGGACTAGTAACCGAAAGGTTGCAAGATCGAATACTCAAGCTGACAAGGTAAAAATCTATCGTTCTGCCCCCGACTTGCCTAGTTAAATAAAAGGTAAAATAAAATACAAGGCTCTCCCTCGCACTCCCTTTGGCAAATCTGACCATAACTCTATCCTCCTGATTACTGCTTACAAGCAAAAACAGGAAGTACCAATGACGCGCTCAATACAGAAGTGGTCTGATGAAGCGGATGCTTGTGTGCTTAGTCCCCTCCTGTATTCCCTGTTCACTCAGGACTGCGTGGCTGCGTACGACTCCAACACCATCATTAAGTTTGCTGACGAAACTACGGTGGTATGCCTGATCACCATCAATGATGAGACAGCCTATAGCAGGGATCATCAACTAGTCAGCCGCAAGCCGATTTGTTCTTGAGCAGATGGTTGGGGGGGTCGGAACATACTTTTTGTAGACTGCAAATTGACCGAAAGAATCCCAAACCTGATATGACTAAAACAATCATTTCTAACTTCGCTTACATTGGCATATGATTACGTCTCTCTATTATGCGTGGGAATACTTGGGAACAGATTTCCAAAATGTGTGGTACCAGGACACCAACCTTTCCCTCAACGTCAGCAAGACAAATAAGCTGATCGTGGACTACAGGAAACGGAGGGCCGAGCACACCCCCATCGATGGGGCTGTGGTGGAGCGGGTCGAGAACTTAAAGTTCCTCTGTCCACACAACTGAATTAACATGGTCCACACACACCAACCCAGTCGTGAAAAGGGCAAAAACAACACCACTGAAAAGATTTGGAATGGGCCCTCAGATCCTAAAAAAGTTCTAGATCTGCACCACAGAGCATCTTGACGGGCTGCATCAACGCTTGGCATGGCAACTGCTTGGCATCCGGCCACAAGGTGCTAGAAAGTAGCCTAATGCGTATGGCCCAGTACATCACTGGGGCCAAGCTCCCTGCCATTCAGGACCCCTATAGCAGACGGTGTAGACTCGAGCCACCCAAGTCATAGACTGTTCTCTCTGCTACCGCACGGCAAGCGGTACCACTGCACCAAGTCTAGAACCAACAGGACCCTGAACAGATTCTACCCTCAAGCCAGAAGGATGTTAAATAGTTACCCGGACTAGGTCATTTCCACTTGATTTGATTTTTGCTTTGAAAAAAGGTCATTTTCCCACAAATGCATTTTCAGCAACGGTCATATACTTGTGCTTCTCAGAATGCATCTCCCTCCTCTGTGTCACAGTGGGGAGAGGGAGTCAGCAGTCTACAAGAACGGAAATTACAGACGTAAGCAAAATGCTGTAAGTTTTGGTTTATCGTCCCAGCTCTACGTCGAACCCACAGTAGCCATACAAACTACAGAGGGACACACAATGGGACACCTGTAGAGAGACAGTGAGTCTGGTGATCTAAGCAGGCTACCTAATGACACGTCCTCACTATATCTGGCTGCTATAGAAACTAACTTCAGTGGACACATTTTAGTAATACAGTGCTGTGAAAAGGTATTTGCCCCCTTTCTTTGCGTATGAGATTCTGAATGTTATCAGATCTTCAACCAAAACCCAAGATTAGATAAAGTGAATCTTATTGGGAAAAAAAAAAAAAAAAATCAACAATTGAGTTATTTCAAAGTTATGCAAGCCCTGTGTGAAAAAGTCATTGACCCCTTACTCAATAACAGGTTGTGCCATCTTTAGCTGCAATGACTCCAACCAAACACTTCCTGCAGTTGATGATCATCAGTCTCTCACGTCACTGTGGAGGAATTTTGTCCCACTCTTCGACATTTGTGGTTTTTCAAGCATGAACTGCTTGTTTCAAGTCCTGCCACAACATTTCAATTGGGATTAGGTCTGGACTTTGACTAGGTCATTCCAACACTTCAAATGTGTTGATTTTTAGCCATTTTCAAGTAGACTTGATTGTGTGTTTTGGATCATTGTCTTGCTGCATGACCCAGCTGTGCTGCAGATCAGCTCACAGACGCATGGTCTGACATTCTCCTGTACAATTCTCTGATACAGAGCAGAATTCATGGTTCCTTCTATGAAGGCAAGTCGTCCAGGTCCTGAGGCAGGAAAGCATTCCCAAACCATCACACTACCACCACCATGCTTGACCGTTGGTATAAGGTTCTTACTGTGGAATGCAGTGTTTGGATTTTCGCCAGCCATAATGGGACCCATGTTGTCCAAAAAGTTATACTTTTGACTCATCTGTCCATAGAACATTCTTCCAAGAGTCTTGATGATCATCCAGGTGCTTTTTGGCAAACTTGAGTCAACTTTTTGGACAAGATGGGTCTCATTATGTCTGGCGAAAAGTATTCAACCCCCTGAGTCATCAAGATAGTGTTTGATTTTGTGTAGATGGCTAAATCTATTTTAATCCCACTTTGTAACGACAACATTTGGAAAGTCAAGGGGTGTGAATACTTTGAAGGCCCTGTAGTTGCAGACAAACTGGTGACTTGGTCATAGTTGGATAGAGTTCATTTTCAGAAGAAGCAGCTAGTAAGCAGAAGGTAACTCATCAGGGCTGTGACATGACTGTGCTCGCTCTCTGTTTGGTTTGTTTTCACACACCCGTTCTTCATCCTCCTGTTGTGTCACTGACCTGTTGAAGAGGCTCGTCTATGTAGTTGGAGCCAGTCAGTCTCCTGTCTATCTGTATAGGCTTCGGCTCAAGCCTCATCTCATCCAATGTCTGGGAGAGGGGAGAGAGGGAGAAGGGGTAGTTATGTATGTATATATGTATAGTGGGGCAAAAAAGTATTTAGTCAGCCACCAATTGTGCAAGTTCTCCAACTTAAAAAGATGAGAGAGGCCTGTAATTTTCATCATAGGTACACTTCAACTATGACAGACAAAATGAGGAAAAGAAATCCAGAAAATCACATTGTAGGATTTTTAATGAATTTATTTGCAAATTGTGGTGGAAAATAAGTATTTGGTCAATAACAAAAGTTTCTCAATACTTTGTTATATACCCTTTGTTGGCAATGACAGAGGTCAAACGTTTACTGTAAGTCTTCACAAGGTTTTCACACACTGTTGCTGGTATTTTGGCCCATTCCTCCATGCAGATCTCCTCTAGAGCAGTGATGTTTTGGGGCTGTCGCTGGGCAACACGGACTTTCAACTCCCTCCAAAGATTTTCTATGGGGTTGAGATCTGGAGACTGGCTAGGCTACTCCAGGACCTTGAAATGCTTCTTACGGCCACTCCTTCGCTGTTCGGGCGGTGTGTTTGGGATCATTGTCATGCTGAAAGACCCAGCCACGCTTTCATCTTCAATGCCCTTGCTGATGGAAGGAGGTTTTCACTCAAAATCTCACGATACATGGCCCCATTCATTCTTTCCTTTACACGGATCAGTCGCCCTGGTCCCTTTGCAGAAAAACAGCCCCAAAGCATGATGTTTCCACCCCCATGCTTCACAGTAGGTATGGTGTTCTTTGGATGCAACTCAGCATTCTTTGTCCTCTAAACACGACGAGTTGAGTTTTTACCAAAAAGTTCTATTTTGGTTTCATCTGACCATATGACATTCTCCCAATCCTCATCTGGATCATCCAAATGCTCTCTAGCAAACTTTAGACGGGCCTGAACATGTACTGGCTTAAGCAGGGGGACACGGCTGGCACTGCAGGATTTGAGTCCCTGGCGGCGTAGTGTGTTACTGATGGTAGGCTTTGTTACTTTGGTCCCAGCTCTCTGCAGGTCATTCACTAGGTCCCCGTGTGGTTCTGGGATTTTTGCTCACCGTTCTTGTGATCATTTTGACCCCACGGGGTGAGATCTTGCGTGGAGCCCCAGATCGAGGAAGATTATCAGTGGTCTTGTATGTCTTCCATTTCCTAATAATTGCTCCCACAGTTGATTTCTTCAAACCAAGCTGCTTACCTATTGCAGATTCAGTCTTCCCAACCTGGTGCAGGTCTACAATTTTGTTTCTGGTGTCCTTTGACAGCTCTTTGGTCTTGGCCATAGTGGAGTTTGGAGTGTGACTGTTTGAGGTTGTGGACAGGTGTCTTTTATACTGATAACAAGTTCAAACAGGTGCCATTAATACAGGTAACGAGTGGAGGACAGAGGAGCCTCTTAAAGAAGAAGTTACAGGTCTGTGAGAGCCAGAAATCTTGCTTGTTTGTATGTGACCAAATACTTATTTTCAACCATAATTTGCAAATAAATTCATTAAAAATCCTACAATGTGATTTTCGGGATTTTTTTCCCTCATTTTGTCTGTCATAGTTGAAGTGTACCTATGATGAAAATTACAGGCCTCTCATCTTTTTAAGTGAGAGAACTTGCACAATTGGTGGCTGACTAAATACTTTTTTGCCCCACTGTATGTATGTGTGTGCATGCGGATATGTGCGTGTCCTACCTTCAGTATACCCGTATGCGTGGCCGGAAGGTAGGAGTGTTCACACTTCTCTAGATGTCTCTCTGAGTTGGTTTTCCCAAACAACAGAGTGACCGCAAAACCACTGGTGAGGAGAGAAGGGGGGAAAGGTGAGTGAGAGAGAGAGAGAGGGCGAGGGCGAAGGCGAAGAGAGGGAGGAAAGGAGAAGGGAGAAAGGGAAGGGAGGAGAACAGGTAAACCAGAATAAGACAACAAATACAGCCCATTTCATATTAACACATCTATAAATGACTTCACAACTGAAAAACTTGTACACACTTACCCTCCTACGAAGCAGAAGATATAGAAGGCCAGGTAGAAGACAGCGAAGGGTCCAAAAGTGATGAGGAACAGCACCACTCCTAGACCCCCCCATCCCCACACAGACAGACTGGCCTACAGAGAGACAGAGAGAGACTTAATTCACTTTTGTTTATTAGCTATTTCACTTGCTTTGGCAATGTAAACATATGTTTCCCATACTAATACAGCCCTCTGAATTGAAATGAGAGAGAGCGAGAGAGGGTTCACGTATAGTAACAAATAAATGTGATAGGGAGGGGGAGAAGAGAGAGGGGGGGAAGAGAGGAGAGAGAGAGAGAGAGAGAGAGAGAGAGAGAGAGAGAGAGAGAGAGAGAGAGAGAGAGAGAGAGAGAGAGAGAGAGAGAGGGGAGGGAGGGAGAGAGAGAGAGAGAGGGGAGGAGGGAGAGAGAGTTGTTCATCTTCAGTTTTCCTGGTAATGTCAGAGCAGGAAACAAAGAAATTCTAACTGCTGACCTCACCGCTAACAGCGTTAGCTTTCTCACTGCATCCTAACCCAGTCTCATACAGCTTACAGGCTCACGCTAACAAGCTAACTGCTAATGCTATGTCTCACATTGCAACCTGTGACCCAGTCTCACGCTAACAAGCTAACTGCTAATGCTATCCTCGCTTTCTCCCTGCATCCTGACCTTGTTTCACACAGCCTACAATGAGTTAATTACCTCAGGTGATTAGCCTACATCTGAGGGATTATTCAGGCTACTTGAAAGACAGCCAGGCTAACAGCTAAAGCTGGTCCCAAATCTATTCTGCATGAGAATTGTCTTCCAGAGGGTGTAAATTTGTTTAGTTTACATTATTCTGATAGTTTTCTGTGAGAGGTAAACATTCCAGATGAGGTGAGACAGGTGTGTTTATTTTATTTATTTCACCTTTATTTAACCAGGTAGGCTAGTTGAGAACAAGTTCTCATTTACAACTGCGACCTGGCCAAGATAAAGCAAAGCAGTTCGACAAAAACAACAGAGTTACACATGGGATAAACAAACGTACAGTCAATAACACAATAGAAACATCTATATACAGTGTGTGCAAATGTAGTAAGATTAGGGAGGTAAGGCAATAAATAGGCCATAGTGGCGAAATAATTACAATTTAGCATTAACACTGGAGTGATAGATGTGCAGATGATGATGTGCAAGTAGAGATACTGGGGTGCAAAAGAGCAAAAAAAATTACAGTATGGGGATGAGGTAGTTGGGTGGGCTATTTACAGATGGGCTGTGTACAGGTGCAGTGATCGGTAAGCTGCTCTGGCAGCTGATGCTTAAAGTTAGAAAGGGGGATAGAAGTCTCCAGTAGACTTATAGAGGACCTGAAGCCAGTGGGTTTGGCGACGAATATGTAGCGAGGGCCAGCCAACGAGAGCATACAGGTCGCAGTGGTGAGTAGTAGGGGCGGCAGGTAGCCTAGCGGTTAGAGCGTTGGACTTGTAACCAGAGGGTTGCAAGTTCGAATCCCCGAGCTGACAAGGTAAAAATCTGTCGTTCTGCCCCTGAACAAGGCAGTTAACCCACTGTTCCCCGGGCGCCGAAGACGTGGATGTCGATTAAGGCAGCCCCCCGCACCTCTCTGATTGAGGGGTTGGGTTAAATGCGGAAGACACATTTCAGTTGAAGGCATTTGGTTGTACAACTGACTAATAATGGTGACTTTGACTTTGACTTTTTTTTATATGGGGCTTTGGTGACAAAACGGATGGCACTGTGATAGACTGCATCCAGTTTGCGGAGTAGAGTGTTGGGGGCTATTTTGTAAATGACATCGACAAAGTCTTGGATCGGTAGGATAGTCAGCTTTACGAGGGTGTTTGGCAGCATGAGTGAAGGAGGCTTTGTTGTGAAATAGGAAGCCGATTCTAGATTTCATTTTGGATTGGAGATGCTTAATGTGAGTCTGGAAGGAGAGTTTACAGTCTAACCAGACACCTAGGTATTTGTAGTTGTCCACATACTCTAAGTCAGACTGAAGCAGAATTGACAATAACAAGCATTTTATATCTGCTTTTACAACACGCAGCAAGATATTAGTGTTTTATCCCTCCTTTTCTGTGTGAAAAACAGAATCCTGCGTTAACATGACTCCTTGAGAGACACTAGAACTAGTGATGCACCAATGACATTTTTGGCCGATACCGATATCCAATATTTTCCTTGACTAAAAACCCGATACTTAACATTTTTTGCAGCCTTTTAAGCATTCTAGTACAGTTAAATAGTTACACGCAGCGGTCTAAGGCATTGCATCTCAGTGCAAGAGGCGTCACTACAGCCCCTGGTTCGAATCCAGGCTGTATCACATCCGGCCGTGATTGGGAGTCCCATAGGGCGGCGCACAATTGGCCCAGCGTCGTCCGGGTTTGCCCGGGATAGGCCGTCATAGTAAATAAGAATTTGTTCTTAACCGACTTGCCTAGTTAAATAAAGGTTTACACACACATCAAAAAGTTATTTGCTGGCATTTACGTATGTCCCCATTAACAGTGAAACATAATCAAAACATACTGATTTCACTTATTTGCTGAGCTGTTCCGTTAATTTGTTCAGTTTCATTCTCAACCAGGATTTCTATGGAACGCAGTTTGGGTCTTTGCGTGTCAAATAACACTATTTGCCGTGTCAAATAAGCTTGTTGACCAATCAGGACCTGAATATGACTGCACGTCACATAATACATTTACTGCGTTCATACATTCTTTACTTAGTTATTACACATTGATTACACTATCACTTGTATTTCATATGTCACAATTCATCGATACGTGTGCTATTATGCTGGTAAAGTCTCGCACACCTACAGTGCTGGTCATAAAAAAAAAAAAAGCTAGCTAGTTCATGGATGCAAACATTGTTCTTCCCCAAAAACATACCAAAACGACCCAATCTGTTTCAGTAGCTATAATTAGCTAGCTAACAATGTAGCTAGGTGTCATCTAAAATAACCCTAACCCTGATTAATGGTGGTCGGACCCATCTATGTGAAGCTAGCCACAATAAGGATTAGCCACAAGTGGACTTTGCGGTTAGCCTTCAAAATAAAATAAAAAAGTATGGCATAATTCAACTATTTGTATTCATTTGAATCACTGTCAATGACATACTTTTACTTTGAAGGCAAACTGCAAATTCCACTATTGTGCCTAATCCTTATCGTGGCTAGCTTCACAACACATCACTAGCCAGATGAAGCTAGCTGGCTTCTTATAACGTTAGCTTTGGGCAACAGGGTTAAGTAGCTTGCTATTTATTTTCATGAACTGAAGTTCCATTTCAATAGTCGAACAACAAGTGGCAACCTAGCTAATACTTACAAGGATTCCTAAATCATTGCTAAGAATAATGAAAATGACTGCAGTTTCTACCGGTCATTGTTTTCAGGCTGGTTGTATTGGTACTAGCTAGATACCAAGGTAAAGCTAGCTACCCCAGAAGTTGCGGTCGAACAAATTGTGCTTTATTACCAACGCGGTATTGTTAACACATCGTTCGTGGCCGGTGTTGGCAGACTTTTTTGTACAGCTTTCACAGTGCTACTATCTTTGACACACAAAGACCCAAACGGCGTTCCATAGTATGTATGCCGTTTAGCTAATAGCAGTGACGCTATTACTGTGTAACTCCAGAAAGCAACATTTGAAAAATAGCACACTTGGTAGTGTGTACCGATGCTCAACCAATCGGCGAATGCCCACATCCACAACAGAGAACGGTTGATGGTTAACTGGTAAAATGTAAAGCGCCAAATTCAAAATCCAAAAGTTGAATTATTAAAACATCCACCAATATACAAGTGTTCCATACTCATCAAAAGCTCTGTTTCTTGGCAATATCACAGCGTTGTCAGATTTCAAAAAGGCTTTACGGCGAAAGCAGCACATTTCATTGTTTGAGGGTAGCACCTCACATATTTTTCCAATAGCCATGTATCGATTAGCCATCATGGCACACACAACACATTTCACAGGGAAAACAAATAAATTACCTGTTGAAGAACTTCTGCTGAGGTCATCCTAAGTGTCCAACGAAGACAATCCATGGTTCTTTTGTTAGAAAAAGTAACGTATTTTATCCATAAATCCTCCATTTGGTTTGCGCGTTATAAACTGATCGATAACGACGGTAAAAAAGACACTGCGTGACTTCTCGTGCGCTGGGTACTGTTGTCATCAAGGGGGACTCACTTGTTTGGTCTTCTTCTCTGGTGTTATTCATCCAAAATGGAAAAAATACACTGTCTCGAGACTGTTGACATCATAAGGAAGCGGCGTGTACTGCATTCATATGCCCTTATATGGTCATTTTCATTAGGAGGGGTTCCCAAATGAGCAATGTGTCAAAATCACTTTTTCCAGGACAGAAATTCCTCGGGGTTTCGCCTGCTATATGCGTTCTGTTTCACTCACAGACAAATGGTTAACAGTTTTGGAAAATCCAGAGTGTTTCCTATCCAATGGTACCAAATATATGCATATCCTATTTTCTGGGCCTGAATGGGAGGCATTTTACTTTGGGCACGCCAGGCTCTCCAAAACAGTCAGTTTTTCTGCTGGAGTCCGGTCTCCAGCTTTCCTGGAAGTCTTGCGATGTTGAACCTCTAGGTTTAGAAACTCTCTGGTTCTCGTTAGTGATGCACGATATATCGGTGAACATATCGGAATGGATTGTCATGGATTGTCTTCGTTGGACACTTAGGAAGACCTCAGCAGAAGTTCTTCAACAGGTAATTACTTTGTTTTCGCTGTGAAATGTGTTATGTGTGTGCCATGATTGCTAATCGATACATGGCTATTGGAAAATATGTGAGGTGCTACCCTCAAACAAATGAATGTGCTGCTTTCGCCGTAAAGCCTTTTTGAAATCTGACAACGCTGTGATATTGCCTAGAAACAGAGCTTTTGATGAGTATGGAACACTTGTATATAGCTGGATGTTTAATAATTCAATTTTCGGATTTTAAATCTGGCGCTACAGGTTTTAGCTGGTAGTGTCGGGATGATCCCGCTAGCGACCCACTGGTATTTGAGTCGTTAAAAATGATTTCTTAGTTGTTAATTTTGTCCTAATTTAAAGGCACAGCCTAGATTCCAGCCGGTCACTCCTGACACTGTTACATTGTCATCAAAAATAATGTTCTACATGCGCAGTCCAGCGCGAGACGACCGTTTGATCCAATTACGTGTTTCTACGCATCAACTAATATATATATATATATTTATTTTTACATTTGGAAATAAATAGCGCTCCTCCTGTGCACTGCCGGTAATACCGTATAACCTGGTACGGCAACAGTATGGAAAATCGGAAACAACACCCAAACCTAGTCTAGAGATCATGACTCGGCCTGTCAGAACCATAGCAACAGTGTTCTAGAATGTGTTGAAACATGGCCACTCCTCTGTCACAGTAACAATAGGACCTAGCCTTAATCCTATAGCCCAGTAGTCTGAGGACAGTCATGGCCACCCACCACTACTACTGCTGCTGCCTGCTACTGAGAATGAACAGAAAGCCAGAACAGTGACAGACTACAAACTACTCCAATGTACTGTATTTAAATCTGACTGCACCACACAATACACAAGCACGTACATGCGCACACACGCGCGCGTGTATCCTGGTCATGTGGTGGATGTATGTATGGAATGTTTAGAGGATTCCAGAACATGGCATCCCCGCCCCCCGTTCCAGTCACACACACAGTGGATGAGTCCTGACCTTTCCAGGAGTCAGGGTGATGGTGTTGACTAGTACAGCAGTATTCCAGCTATAAGCATCACACTAGGCAAGAGATAGCAGCAGAATACTCTGAATCCTTCCAGCTTACACAGTTAACATCAACACCATCTGTTTCAATCAACCACACTGGACCGAGCATGGGCTATCCCTACACAACTTCATATTACGCAAACACACAGGGAAACACACACACGGAAACACACACGCGAAGCATTTCCCGTCACTCACAGAATCATACAGCCTTGTCAGTCTCCTCCTGCTCGCACAATCACCTGAGAGTAAACACAATGGCCGAACAACAGAGCAGTCTGACTTCTACAGGTCATTGACCTTAGCGCTACAGCCTACTACATTATTACACACAGGGGAATGTAAAAACATTAGCCTGCATCCGACACACACTAGCTAAGGGACTGGGCTGTCACTAACGATCTCAAACGCTACCCTAGACTAGTTCTGGTGAGAAGTAGCATACTAGTAGGCTGTCATTTGACCTGACTGAGGAATGAACATGCCCGGTCACTAGTCAGAGCCTTCTACTGCTAACACCACTAGCCGGTCCAACACCATTTTTGATCGTAAGGCTCACCTGGTATTTGTTTATTTATTCATTCAGACAGTCAGACGGTCAGGGTCTTTATACAACTAACAGCAGGGATAAGAGGCCTCTCCATATTCACGAGGTGCCTGGCTGCTAGTAGACGTCCTTGACTTGACACACACACACACACACACACACAATGGTGTTAGCGGGCCCATATCAACAGGCCAGAGTAGGGTTATCACAGTGTTGCCGTCACAGTGGAGCCTCCAGGGAACAGTCTGTCTGAATACAGGGACAGACATGTAGTCATGATATTATTGGTGGCTAGCCTTCTATATTCTGATCGAGGATAACCTTATCAGCATTAAGGGCAGACAGGTAGGGAGGGGCTAGTGGGAGAGAATACAAATTAAAACAGCTCAGCACGGTGAGTCGTCATCGGCCAAAACAAAACTGTGCGTAACAATAATGTTAACGTCTTCTGTGATAATGAAGGGTAGCAAGAAGGTTCAGGGAAACCATTCCAACAGAAATGGGTCTGAGAAGGTTGAATAAAATTCCTCTCTGCCCACAATAGACTCAGTCAACTGTAAAGAGTCTCACCTACAGCTATCTGTGGTCATGCCTGGCTGTCTCGTCTCTCATACACTTCACTGTATAGTGTCCATCCTTCAGCTGGAGAATGACAGGGGCTTACTAAACCACTACAGGGTTAACATCTACTATTTACAGGCTGAGGTAGCTGATCCACTCCTCCACTGGCTTAACACAGAGGGGATTGGTCAGTCAGTGTACTGTCCTAAATGTGCAACAGAAACTGCCCTGAGCCCGAGGCTGAGAGTAGAGCTTCCATTCCCTTGCTAGCACACTGGTCAACAGGCTAGTGGAGACCAAAGAGGATGATACGAGAGACAAGAGAACAGTTTGAAATGAGAGTGAAGGGTTCCAAAACAAGAGAAAAATAGTTTTAAAGCTAGAATCCTTAGTTGCAACTAGGGTTGCAAAGGGTCAAAAACTTAAGGAATTTTTCCATGGGAAGTTGAGGGAATTTTGGTAATTTTGCTTAAATTCATCAAAAAAAAGTTTGCTTATAACAGTGAAAAAAAATGTGTGGGATACACAAGGCAATCCTAGGTGTTGTAGCATATTTTGGTTAAACTATCCCCAATTCAATAGAATTGCAACCCTCTGCATGCATTCTTCCATCACATGTGCAGCTGATTCTCAAGATCTTGCACACTAATGGGATGCTTTTGAGCCCACACTACTACACTGTCTGAGCCAAGGACAACATGCTTTCTGGTTAGTTTTGATTACAATACTGGGTGAATATTATTTATATGACATACCACATTTTTGGTTTAGTAAATAGTAGCCTACAACAAAGTGTGTTTAAATAATTTCTAACTTGTTAACAATTTCTGCTAGTTAGATTTTGCTACCATGTAGGTTTTAGCAGGCTTGAGCCTACTAACTGAGGAGTGTTAATTCACCTGTTTCCATACATGTTTCATTTTAAAACATTTATCTTACAAAAGGAGTTGTTTAATCTAACTGCGTAACTATTTATCTGTACATGGAATAGTATTTTTTTTTTTTTTGTACTAATTATTTTCTAATCTTTACAGGAAAATGCCACGGGCACTATCTGATGTGTGGAGACATTTCACTACAGCTAATGTAGAAGGAAAAGCTGTGTACATTTGCAAAAACTGTGCCAAATTATATGTGAAGAATGCAACAAAGCTGCAGAATCCTCTGGCCAAGTGCATAAAGTTCCCTCAGCGCTCACAACAAGCAACCTCTGACAAAAGTCCCTCTACTTCTATTCGAGGTAAAAATGATGAATCAGACATCTTATCGATAGCAACAGCTCATGGTCCTCCTGGAATCAGAAGGTTTTTTAGACTCAAATGAGGAACGTAGTCAGAGAAATGCTGATGAATGTCTTGCTCGAGCTGTGTATTCAACTGGTTCACCTCTGATGCTCACAGGCAATATGTATTGGAAGAGATTTCTGAATGTTCTTTGCCCAGCATACACCCCTCCAACCAGACATGCTTTATCTACTCATTTGCTGGATGCAGAGTTCAAGTGAAGGTCAAGCAAATCATAGAGAAAGCAGACTATTGCAATCATCTCTGATGGGTGGTCGAATGTTCGTGGGCAAGGAATAATTAACTACACCATCTCCACCCCCTCAACCAATATTCTACAAGAGCACAGACACAACGGTCTCTACATTGCAGATGAGCTGAAGGCAGTCATCAATGACCTTCGATCACAGAAGGTATTTGCACTGGTGACAGACAATGCTGCGAACATGAGGGCTGCTTGGTCTAAAGTGGAGGAGTCCTACCCTCACATCACACCCATTGGCTGTGCTGCTCATGCATCGAATCTGCTCCTCAAGGACATCATGGCACTGAAAACAATGGATACACTCTACAAGAGAGCCAAGGAAATGGTTAGGTAGGTGAAGGGTCATCAAGTTATAACAGCAATCTACCTCACCAAGCAAAGTGAGAAGAATAAGAGCACCACATTGAAGCTGCCCAGCAACACCCGTTGGGGTGGTGTTGTCATCATGTTTGACAGTCTCCTGGAGGGGAAGGAGTCTCTCCAAGAAATGGCCATATCACAGTCTGCCGATATGGACAGCCCCATCAAGAGGATCCTCCTGGATGATGTATTTTGGGAGAGTGGTAAGCAGCCTGAAACCTATAGCAGTAGCCATTGCACGGATTGAGGGAGACAATGCCATCCTGTCTGATGTTCAGACTGCTTGCAGATGTAAGAGAAGAAATCGGTTCTACCCTGCGCACTTCACTGTTGTTCCAAGCAACAAGAAACTACAGTTCTGAAATACATCAAAAAAGCCTGAAGACTTTTGCTTGAAGCCCATACACGCCGCAGCGTACATGTTGGACCCCAAGTATGATGGCAAGAGCATCCTGTCAGGTGCAGAGATCAACAAGGCCTATGGTGTCATCAATACTGTGTCTCGCCACCTTGGCCTGGATGAGGGCAAAGTTCTTGGCAGTCTGGTGAAGTACACTTCCAAGCAAGGGCTTTGGGATGGAGATGCAATATGGCAGTCGTGCCAACATATCTCATCAGCCACCTGGTGGAAGGGACTTTGTGGATCTGAGGCTCTTTCCCCTGTTGCTTCCATCATCCTCCAAATCCCACCAACATCAGCCGCCTCGGAGCACAACTGGTCCTTGTTTGGGAACACACACATACCAAAGCACGCAACAGGCTGACCAATACAAGGATTGAAAAATTGGTGGCATCCGGGAAAACGTAAAGCTTTTTGAGCCTGACAACGAGCCATCCTCAACAAGGTTGGAAAGTGACAGTGAAGATGAGGCCTCAAAGTCCAATGTTCAAGAGGTGGACATTGAGGAGGTCCAGGGAGAAGACACGGAAGCCTGAGAGGAAGACAACCAAAGCTTTAGTTTCTAGACTATCATCTTACAGATTTATGTTGAAAATGTTTTTGGGAGAGTCAACTCATTTAATAAAGTTCAATTCATCACTAAATGTATTTTTTTCTATTGGAAGGATTTAATCATTTGCAATTATGTCTACTTATGATAAAGTAAAAGGTTTATGTTTCGGTCTCCATATGATATGGTAAATATATCCAATGCAAAAAAACATGTACATTTAAAATGGTATCAATATTAATTTGCATATATTTACATTAATTCCCATGTATTCCCATGGAAAGTTTCCACCTCTGAATATTCCCCAAAATGTGCAACCCTAGTTGCAACATCCATTTTATGACTTACACGTAATGATATATACAAACTGATTCTTCAAGAATATAGAACTTATACATGACTCATGAGCTTAGTTCAACTGTCGTACCCCATCAGAACCCAAAATATAAGTTTATAATTTTGATATCGTGGATTGTCAGTCCTTGCATCCAGCACAGTCTATTCATCTGAGAATGGTTACATTTCTCCAGGCCAATCTCTCAGCTTTTAACCAAAACAGAGGCAGGGTGACCACTTTTAAATGAAGTATTCTGGCTTTAAAAACAAGAGCTGAAGGTTCCAAGCTGAAGGAGCACGAAGCATTCCTTGAAGACTGAAAAACAGTTGTCCCTGTCACATGAAATCTGTCTGTCAGTCAGGTTTCACTTCCCTCTGTTACCACAGCCCCTGTGACCCACGGCAGTGACTAAGGGGCTAATTAGGCAGTGCTTCATTTGTGAATTGAAAGGTGCCGGAACAAAAAGTGACCTGGGGGGGGTGGGGTGGTCTTAGGTACCGGAATGCATGACAATAATAAATAAAATCTCAAAATCACCTTTATATTAAAGCATTGCATAAATTATGGCTTTTGCGTGCTGGCATAGAGCACTAGAGGCGCTTACGGGAGTTACACACATGAGAAACCTTTGTTAAGCCTAGGGTCCACATTTTTTGGAGTCCTTTTATTAACAGATTTCATGCAATTATACATACTTTTTTGATTACTGGAGACTTTAGCATAATCTATTTCAATACCTCACAAATAATCAAACTGACAGGCTACTTTGACACTGACAAACTGAGATCAATAGAAATGGTCTAAACTTGAATCCATCAATAGCCTAGGTGTGTGGAGACACATGTATTGTACAATCGAAGGAAATTATAGGTCCTAAAAAAAGCTTTCCACTTTCACTGACTCACCCAATGATGCGCAGCTCACTCACCGGCGATGGCCGATGAGCTCGTGCCAAAAGCCTTTACTTTGTAAAAAACAATGCTGTTCGCTCAATAGGCTATTTGGAAATGGGTAACATGTCTGGCTACAGACAGATTGTTCTTCTCCTTTCAGCAGAATCCATTTGCTTTCCAACCGGTGTTTTCTTGCAATCGTAGTTGAAAGAGTGCTAAAGGCCTGTTTTGGCTGCATGCTGTTGTTCACTGACAGATTTTCCGTGCGTTCCCAACTGTAGGCATGCCTTGTGATTGGCATTAACACAATCCAATCCACAGCTTTCTTTAATACACTATTGATCCTCTGCGACTAAATTTTAGGCCTATACTCCTGGTGTAGTATTCTGAATTATTTCAGTAATTCTATTACTTCGGCAAATGTATTTCAATTGATCAGAGGTGCCAGAACCCTTCCCGTAGCGATGATTCTATAAGGAAATAAATGATGAAGTGCAACCCTGGAGAGATGGGAGTTGCAGGCTCATGTCGTTCAGAGCAGAGAGAGGGAGATCATAGAAAGTGAATCTCATTCTAGTCCTGTGAGAGATACAGACGCCGCTCTCTCTAGCAATGGCCACACGTTGCTCTACAGGCTACGAAAACCGTAAATCCGGGCCGGCCCAACACAAATAAATTCTTAGAATATCACGCACATTTTCACATGAAGTTGTTTAGGGGGCAGGAAAATTACAGGAGAGGGCGATTTATTTACATTGCAAACAGTGAAAACAGTTAGGGGTAAGAGGTCACTGGGGTTAGGGGTAAGAGGTCACTGGGGTTAGAGAATGCATGTCTCAGCTCTGTCAGCGGCACAGCCCCCTCCACAGTGAGGAGTTACTAATGTTGGCAAGGGGTTAGGGTTTAGTGAGTGAGTGAGGGGTTAGGGTTTAGTGAGTGAGTGAGGGGTTAGGGTTTAGTGAGTGAGTGAGGGGTTAGGGTTTAGTGAGTGAGTGAGTGAGGGGTTAACTAATCACATTAAAGCTCTCGTCTGAGAAAGTGAGTGGATATCCCAGAGAGAGGGGCTGAGCTGGGCTGGGGGGGCTCAGTCAGGCCTCAGTATGATGGTGTATACTGGGCTCAATGCTCATGCTGCTCCCATTGACTGTGGACTGTTAAAGTTTTCTAGGGTGACCCCAGGCTGATGCAGGTCACATGTGCAGAGGAGCAGCTCTGATGGCCTGGCGCCTCCCTGTCACTAAGCTCTGATTAAGACAGATGAATGAGATTTAGCTGCTGTGAGAGGAACACATCTCAGTGAGGATCTATATTACACTAACACCAGTTACACCACAACAACAATCTCCATTAAGTCTGCCTGGAAACTTTGCTGCGGGTTGTATTCAGTCAGGCACCGGCACACTGTAGCAGGGTTGTCCCCCGGCGGGGTGGTGAAGGCCTGGAGGGAAGACCCTAAGAAGTGGTCTAAAGACTCCAGCCACCCAAGTCTCTCTGCTACCCCACAGCACCAAGTCTGGAACCAACAGGACCCTGAACAGTTTCTACTCCCAAGCCAGAAGACGGCTAAAATAGTTCTTTAAAATGTTCACCCATAGCGACTATCTGCATTGACCCTTTTTGCACTAACTTTTGACTCATCACATACGCTGCTGTTACTATTTATTGTCTATCCTGTTGCCTAGTCTCTTCATCCCTACCTACATGTACATACTGTATCTACCTCCATTACCTCTTACCCCTGCACATCGACTCGGTACCCCTGCACATCGACTCGGTACCCCTGCACATCGACTCGGTACTGGTAGTCTACCACCTGTTGTTTACGAAGCATGTGACAAATAAAATGGGATTTGATTATATGCCTCCGGAGTTCGACCCAGGTCATTCAGACAGTGACTTGTTACGAGGGTTTGAGAAACAGAAAGGCACCGCCTGTAACAGGGTTGTGATATTTGGCACAACACCATGCTCTCCCTCTTCCATAACACCCCAGATTAACTGGAGACAACGCGCCAGTCAGCCACAGCATTACTTTACCTAGAGAGGTCATATATAGACCTGCTAGTAATCAGAGTGTTACATATTAGCAGTTACTGAGTACAAGCAGATACAGTGGCGCTATTAGATACAATCTCACAGCAGAGAGATGTTACATAGGAGAGGGACTTTATCAGCAGATATAACTAGATTAGATGAGGCCCACCACACTAGGCAGTAGGGATGCAACGGTACAGTGGGCCCACGGTTCAGTATGCAGCACGGTTTGTGGGCCACGGTACGTCTTTGGGATATCTTTATATTTAAGAAAACTGTGTGATTGTGTGACTCTCATACAGGGGACGAGTTCGCAACACGTAGCTTTTCATCTCCCAATCCAGTACATAGTGAACCGTCACAGAGAGGCAGCTTCCAGTACATAGTGAACCGTCACAGAGAGGCAGCTTCCAGTACATAGTGAACCGTCACAGAGAGGCAGCTTCCAGTACATAGTGAACCGTCACAGAGAGGTAGCTTCCAGTACATAGTGAACCGTCACAGAGAGGCAGCTTCCAGTACATAGTGAACCGTCACAGTGAGGTAGCTTTGAGTTGCTCTGGAGGTCCAACTATCAGTGGAGAGAGCTAGATAGGGTGTCTGTGTCAATTCCTTTTCAATTTCTCCCCGTGATGTTTCATAGAATTTGGGAATTACTTTGCTGCTGAAATGTGTGCGGGAGGGGACATTGTTACATGGTTTACATATTTATTTATTTTTTTAAATAAATAAAATCACCCGGTGATGAAATCCCAAGTCAGTAACCACCGAATAGGGCTGCAAATCTTTGGCTATGAATACTCCCACTGCTTTTGTTTGTTGCAAATTGTTGCTGGAAGGCAGCAGCGAGAGTGTGTTGTGTTTTGGCTAACGAGTGGACTCTCCTTGCTCCAGCACCACCTGCAAGGGATACGGCCGGGTGACGGCCACGGAAATGACAAATCAAGTGTTTCCACTGGAGTAGCCGTGCGTGTAGTCTGTAGCGCAGTAAGCAAGTTTTGGAAATTATAGGAAAATGACAGGCATACCGTAATTCCGCGGTTCACGTGTGCATATTGAACCGTAGGGGGCGTACAGAACAGTTCGATAACATACTGTGTACCCTTGCATCCCTACTAGGCAGAGGTCCACACACCAAAGGCCTCCAACACAGGAAGGGCCTTGATACCAGGGTATAACTGTCATTTACTGACCTGGTAGTCCCCATAGAACTGTTTAGGGGCCTACATAGTGACTAACTACATTACTGGTAGATAGTGCAACACACCACCGTGCTCAACTACAGCATCTAAACCAGTTTTCTAAACCTTACGGATGCAAAACACAGCGAGTTCAGACGATATAGAAATGCACTGAGTAGTGCTGCTGAGATAACAATTCCCCATTCCAACTTCCCCAATCTATACAATACATATCTATTTTGGACTGGACACTGGTCTGATATATCCCTATTTCAAAAGAAACAAATGGAGCTGGATAGAAAGTCTGACCTACCACCTTCAAAAGCCTGATGCTACCTGTAGCTACTCTGCATGTAGCTAGCTAGAGAGCCAGAATACACACTGTGAAAGGGTATCCTCAACATACACAGCCCAGAAACTAGACTAGTAGTGACAGTTCCAGTTGTAAAGCCAGATATTGACGGGGGCCAGACAGACTGTCATGCATTATCACCAAAATGTATCTGGCCAACATATAAACGGATGTCTACACTTCCCAGGGCAGAGAAGTAATAAGTAGCTAGCTTGCCAAACATGTCATATCAGAACCATTGAATTAAATAATTAATTAACAGCTAATTAACTACGTAGCTCTCGAAAACCCTTCTCTGTAGGGTTTCAGCAGTTAAAATTCCGATGCTGTGTTTTAGAAACGGTTTTCGAAACATATGCTGATATGCAGTGTTTCTGCTGCAGTGATTTATTTAACTGTGGTGCTGCACCGTGGCAAAATCATTGTTTTCATTCAATTTGGAGTAGGAAGACACCAGAAGAGAGATTCTCAGTCCTTCTACACAACCCCCACCCCTATGACCCTTGCCCCCCACTGCTACAAATTTTTCCAGTGGAATCACTGCTGATATGACCCCGTCTTTCATATCTGCGAGAGATAATCTTTCAAATAAAAAATATACACTTACTGTAGCAGTTTTGTACAGATCCATAGTCAGTGTGTGCCTCTTCCCCAGTTATGCTTACAGAGATGTTCAGAGCACGCTAGACAGCTAACTAACACAGGTGGCCGCCTCTGTCTTCCGTTGTGGGAACACTAACCCTACAAAAAAGGTGTGTAGTGATTATACTTTTTTTGTTAGTTTATTTCTCCCTGATGTTAAAGATCTGTTCCTATGTTTCCAAAAGCGTACAGCAAGAGATGCGTTTTAATGTTCAGAACGAGTGTCAGGATTCCCCAGGACTATCCTCCAGTGGGGCTAAAAGGTAGTTGTGGATGTGGCCCGTGACACACTTTGCTTCGTAAAAAGTCCAATGTCTTCAAAACTTGACTGCTGACATGCAAAACATTTTCGGGACTGTATCAACAGTGGGACAAACGAAGAAGAAGAAGAGAAAAAAAAATCCCTAAATATAGTTTGAGTGGAGTTCCCCTTTAACTAGTTAGCTAGCAGGCGAAGATATATATATATTGCCAGGAAACAAATAGCGCGACAGACATCGATGTTGCTATCCACCACCTAGCTAGTCAACTAACTATTATGGGACGCGCCCATCACATTCTCACCTGAGCTAAAAGACATTCTCTTAGCAACGACGTTACTACTCATGTGATCGCATAACGTCGGTTATTCAACCTAGCCAACAAGCTAATTCCAGCACGGTGTTGTCACTAAGGATAACTTCAGCTCATCGTATTAGCCGTGTAATCCTGGACTGACAAAACACCGAGTGTAGCGGAGGCTTTTTCAAAACAGACAAGGCTGTCCGTGCTGGTCTTCCTGTTTACCTGTGATCCCGATGCTAAACGGTCGGCTAGCGATGTGGCTATCTGGCTGTCAGTGGCCGGCGCAGAAAACAAACTACAGACACGCCGTTTGAGCGAGTATCAACTTACCTCTGCAAACATCGTTTACAAATGTTGTGGGTGTCAAGGCTTCGTGCTAATCCCGCCACATTGCACGAGGTGTATCTTTAGGCTTTTAGAAACGGTTGTATCGCCACTCTCCGTAGTCTGGTCGGAGAGTCGCCATGTCGCAGCTTTACACCCCGTTTCCCCACGTCGCTCTCGGATTGGTTGAACACATGTTATGACGCCACCAACACACCCGTGAGTGGCAATGTGGCTTAATTCTACAAAAACGTTCACATCTATTACTGCTACAGCTGCAACGGAGTCAAAAAAACTTTCTCTGAAACACTCAAACACATAATCGACATTTATGATGTTGTATTAAACTGTGCAACGTTATCTTCGATTGTTGCTACTGTTGTGCCGATAGCCTGCCCTACAAAGTTATTGCTTGATGGCCTGCTGGTGTTGGACCAGGTCTCTATTGAAAAATGTATTTGATCCATTTTCGATTTTATCTGAGAAAAACCTGTATGAATAAAGGTTAAATACAAATACAATACACAATAGGACGGCTATATGAAAATGTAGCATAGCCAACCTCTCAACATCAAATCAAGTAGCAAAGAACTATCAAGTGCACGATTGACCAGTGGTTGACAACTTACCATCTGAGAGAGAGAGAGAGAGAGAGAGAGAGAGAGAGAGAGAGAGAGAGAGAGAGAGAGAGAGAGAGAGAGAGAGAGAGAGAGAGAGAAGGCATCAAAAGGAACATAAAATTCAACATCCCAATTAGGATCTTCAGTTATAGAACCCATTGCCGTTTATGGGTGTGAGGCATGGGATCCGCTCACCAACCAAGAATTCACAAAACGGGATAAACACCCAATTACGCACAACCTTGCTCATGTACAACATAAAACACCAAATAATGTACGCAGAGAAGAATTAGGATGATACCCGCAAATTATCAAAATCCAGAAAATAGCCGTTAACTTCTACAACAAGAAAAGGAAAATCGGTGAAGCACAAACACCATTGTAAATACAACCCATATTTATGTTTATTTATTTTCCCTTTTGTACTTCAACTATTTGCACATTGTTACAACACTGTACACACTATAACATTTGGAATGTTTTTATTATTTTGAAACTTTTGTGAGTGTAATGTTTACTGTTAATTTCTGATTGTTTATTTCAATTTTGTTTATCATCTATTTCACTTGCTTCGGCAATGTAAACATATGTTTCCCATGCCAATAAACCCCTTTGAATTGAAATAGAATTGAGAGAGAGCCTCCAGATTAGACCGGGCCCAGTCTACCACCCAACACCAGACCACCAACTCTACCAGACAAGAGAGGCAGCCCCCTGGCCCAGACCTGGCCCCCCTCCACGGGGCCCAACAGCAGGACCAGCGCAGCTGTGCGGAGGCCCTCAGAGGACAGGAGAATTCTGTAGGATTGAGTGAGATAAAACATCTCCCCCAGTACACACTCTCTCACACACAAACACAAATTCAAATCAAATTGTATTTGTCACCGAATACAACAGGTGTAGACCTTACCGTGAAACGCTTACTTACAAGCCCTTAACCAACAATACAGTTCAAGAAATAGTTAAAAAAATCTAATTAATCAAAAAGTAGCACAATACATTTACATAACAATAACAAGGCTCTATACAGGGTGTACGGTACAGAGTCAATGTGGAGACTATATACAGGGGGTACCGGTACAGAGTCAATGTGGAGGCTATATACAGGGGGTACCAGTACAGAGTCAATGTGGAGGCTCTATGCAGGGGGTACCAGTACCGAGTCAATGTGGAGGCTCTATGCAGGGGGTACCAGTACTGAGTCAATGTGGAGGCTCTATACAGCGGGTACCGGTACTGAGTCAATGTGGAGGCTCTATACAGGGGGTACCGGTACCGAGTCAATGTGGAGGCTCTATACAGGGGGTACCGGTACCGAGTCAATGTGGAGGCTATATACATGGGGTACCAGTACCGAGTCAATGTGCGGGGGTACAGGTTAGTCGAGGTAATTTGTAAAGTGACTATGCATAGATAATAAACAGAGTAGCAGCAGTGTAAAACAAAGGGGTAGGGGGGGCAATGTAAATAGTCCGGGTAGCCATTTGATTAACTGTTCAGCAGTCTTATGGCTTGGGGGTAGAAGCTGTTAAGGAGCCTTTTGGTCCTAGACTTGGCTCTCCGGTACTGCTTGCCGTGCGGTAGCAGAGAGAACAGTCTATGACTTGGGTGACTGGAGTCTCTGACAATTTTTTGTCACACATAACTATTGCACTAAATGTGAGCAAAAGAGAAGGAATGTTTGCTGTTATCCATTTTTCTTAACAACTTAGCAGTTAATAGTTACTGTATTTTTATACAGCGTTATTCTTTCTTCTTGCAACATGAAATTGCTATCAGTTAGCATGTGGAACATTCAGGGCCTAGACTCCTCAACCTTTGGACTGAAGAGTTTAGCACTGGAGTTCAACAAAAATCTTAAAGATGTTGATGTCATCATTCTGCAGGAGACATGGTATAAGGCAGACATTGTCACTCACTGTCCCACAGGCTACAGCAAGGTAATCACGCCATCAAAGAAACACAGCTCTGTCAATAGAAGCAGAGACTGGAGGATTGATCATTTGGTACAAATCCCAACTACAAAATCTAATTGATCCCCTCAAAATTGGTAAATATCGTATTTGGTTGAACCTGAAAAAATGACTTTTACTGACAGAAAAATACGTGTTTCTTTGCGCAATATACAGTGCATTTGGAAAATATTCAGACCTCTTGACTTGTTCCATATTTTGCTACGTTACAGCCTTATTCTAAAATGGATTAATTAAAACATTTTCCTCATCAATCTACACACAATACTCCACAATGACAAAGCGAAAACAGGATTTTAGAGATTTTACAAATTTATTTGTACTTCAACTATATGTACTTCAACTATTTGCACATTGTTACAACACTGTACACACTAACATTTGGAATGTTTTTATTATTTTGAAACTTTTGTGAGTGTAATGTTTACTGTTAATTTCTGATTGTTTATTTCACTTTTGTTTATTATCTATTTCACTTGCTTCGGCAATGTAAACATATATTTCCCATGCCAATAAACCCCTTTGAATTGAAATAGAATTGAGAGAGAGAGAGCCTCCAGATTAGACCGGGCCCAGTCTACCACCCAACACCAGACCACCAACTCTACCAGACAAGAGAGGCAGCCCCCTGGCCCAGACCTGGCCCCCCTCCACGGGGCCCAACAGCAGGACCAGCGCAGCTGTGCGGAGGCCCTCAGAGGACAGGAGAATTCTGTAGGATTGAGTGAGATAAAACATCTCCCCCAGTACACACTCTCTCACACTCTCACTCTCACACTCTCACACATAAACACACAAACACAAATTCAAATCAAATTGTATTTGTCACATGTGCCGAATACAACAGGTGTTGAACATGAAAAAATGACTTTTACTGACAGAAAAATATGTGTTCCTTTGCGCAATATACAGTGCATTTGGAAAATATTCAGACCTCTTGACTTGTGGATTAAATAAAACATTTTCCTCATCAATCTACACACAATACTCCACAATGACAAAGCGAAAACAGGTTTTTAGAGATTTTACAAATTTATAAAAAATAAAAACTTAAATAACTTACATACAGTACCAGTCAGAAGTTTGGACAAACCTTCTCATTCCAGGGTTTTCCTTTATTTTACTATTTTCTACACTGTAGAATAATAATAGTGAAGACATCAATGCAATTGATTGGACATGATTTGGAAAGGCACACACCTGTCTATATAAAGTCCCACAGTTGACAGTGCATGTCAGAGAAAAACCAAGCCATGAGGTCGAAGGAATTGTCCGTAGAGCTCCCAGACAGGATTGTGTCGAGGCACAGATCTGGGGAAGGGTACCGAAAAAGTTCTGCAGCATTGAAGGTCCCCAAGAACACAGTGGCCTCCATCATTGTAAATTGGAAGAAGTTTGGAACTACCAAGACTCTTCCTAGAGCTAGGGGGAGAAGGGCCTTGGTCAGGGTGGTGACCAAGAACCCGATGGTCACTCTGACAGAGCTCAAGAGTTCCTCTGTGGAGATGGGAGAACCTTCCACAAGGATAACCATCTCTGCAGCACTCCACCAATCAGGCCTTTATGGTAGAGTGGCCAGACGGAAGCCACTCCTCAGTAAAAGGTACATGACAGCCCTCTTGGAGTTTGCCAGAAGGCACCTAAAGGACTCTCAGGCCATGAGAAACAAGATTCTCTAGTCTGATGAAACCAATATGGAACTCTTTGGCGTGAATGCCAAGCGCCACTTCTGGAGGAAACCTGGCACCATCCCTACGGTGAAGTATGGTGGTGGCAACATCATGCTGTGGGGATGTTTTTCAGCAGCAGGGACTGGGAGACTAGTCAGGTCAAGGGAAAGATGAACGAAGCAAAGTGCTGAGAGATCTTTGAAGCAAACCTGCTCCAGAGCGATCTGGACCTCAGACTGGAGTGAAGGTTCACCTTCCAACAGGACAACAGCCCTAAGCACACAGCCAAGACAATGCAGGAGTGGATTCGGGACACGTCTCTGAATATCCTTGAGTGTCCCAGCCAGAGCTCAGACTTGAACTTGATCGAACATCTCCCCATCCAACCTAACAGAGCATGAGAAGATCTGCAGAGAATAATTTGAGAAACTCCCCAAATACAGGTGTGCAAAGCTTGTAGCTTCATACCCAAGAAGACTCAAGGCTGTAATCACTGTCAAAAGGTGCCTCAGCAAAGTACTGAGTAAAGGGTCTGAATACTTATGTACATGTGATATTTATGCCATCTGATGAACCATCAAACAGGAAAAGCGTCAATACAGGACTAAGAACAAATCGTACTACACCGGCTCCGATGATCGTCGGATGTGGCAGGGCTTGAAAACTATTACAGACTACAAAGGGAAGCACAGCCGAGAGCTGCCCAGTGACACAAGTCTACCAGACGAGCTAAATAACTTCTATGCTCTCTTCGAGGCAAGTAATACTGAAACATGCATGAGAGCATCAACTGTTCCGGACGACTGTGTGATCACGCTCTCCGCAGCCAATGTGAGTAAGACCTTTTAAACAGGTCAACATTCACAAGGCCGCAGGGCCAGACGGATTATCAGGACGTGTACTCCGAGCATTGCTGACCAACTGGCAAGTGTCTTCACTGACATTTTCAACCTCTCCCTGTCTGAGTCTGTAATACCAACATGTTTCAAGCAGACCACCATAGTCCCTGTGCCCAAGAACACTAAGGTAACCTGCCTAAATGACTACCGACACGAAGCACTCATGTCTGTAGCCATGAAATACTTTGAAAGGCTTGTCATGGCTCACATCAACACCATCATCCCAGAAACCCTAGACCCACTCCAATTTGCATATCGTACCAACAGATCCACAGATGCAATCTTTATTGCAGTCCACACTGCCCTTTCACACCTGGACAAAAGGAACACCTATGTGAGAATGCATTGACTACAGCTCAGCGTTCAACACCATAGTGCCCTCAAAGCTCATCACCAATCTAAAGACCCTGGGACTAAACACCTCGCTCTGCAACTGGATCCTGGACAGGCCGCCCCCAGGTGGTAAGGGTAGGTAACAACACATCCGCCACGCTGATCCTCAACTCGGGGGCCCCTCAGGGGTGCGTGCTCAGTCCCCTCCTGTACTCCCTGTTCACTCATGACTGCACGGCCAGGCACGACTCCAACACCATCATTAAGTTTGCTGATGACACAACAGTGGTAGACCTGATCATCGACAAAGATGAGACAGTCTATAGGGAGGTCAGAGACCTGACCGTGTGATCAACAACCTCTCCCTCAACGTGATCAAGACAAAGGAGATGATTGTGGACTACAGGAAAAGGAGGACCGAGCACGCCCCCATTCTTATCGACGAGGCTGTAGTGGAGCAGATTGAGAGCTTCAAGTTCCTTGGCGTCCACATCACCAACAAACTAACATGGTCCAAGCACACCAAGACAGTCGTGAAGAGGGCACGATAAACCTATTCCCCCTCAGGAGACTGAAAAGATTTGGCATGGGTCCTCAGATCCTCAAAAGGTTTTACAGCTGCACCATCGAGAGCATCCTGATGGGTTGCATCACTGCCTTGTATGGCAACTGCTCGGCCTCCGACCACACGGTGCTACAGAGGGTAGTGCGTACGGCCCAGTACATCACCGGGGCCAAGCTTCCTACTATCCAGGACCTCTATACCAGGTGGTGTCAGAGGAAGGCCCTAAAAATTGTCAAAGACTCCAGCCACCCAAGTCAGACTGTTCTAGCCCCAAGCCATAAGACTCATAAACAGCTAATCAAATGGCTACCCAGACTATTTGCATTGCCCCCCCTCCCCTTCTATGATGCTGTTGCTCTCTGTTGTTATCATCTATGCATAGTCACTTTAATTACTCTACCTACATGTACATATTACCTCAATTACCTCGGCGTCGGTGCTCCCGCACATTGTACCGGTACCCCCTGTATATAGCCCCGCTATTGTTATTTACTGCTGCTCTTTAATTATCTGTTATTCTTATTTCTTTACTTTATTTTTATCTATATTTTTTGTAATTTTTTGTTTACATTTTTTGGGGTATTTTCTTAAAACTGCATTGTTGGTTAATTAAGGGCTTGTAAGTTAGCATTTCACTGTAAGGTCTACACCTATTGTATTCGGCGCATGTGACAAATAACATTTGATTTGATTTGATTTCAGTTTATTTAAAAAACGAAATTACCTGGTTTTGCTTTGTCATTATGGGGTATTGTGTGTAGATCGATGAGGATTCTTTTTTTTAATCCATTTTAGAATAAGGCTTTAACGTAACAAAATATGGAAAAAAAGTGAAGCGTTCTATATTCTTTCAGAATGCACTGTATATTCTCCCTTCAGAATCCCCATGTTACTCAAAGGAGATATTTTCCACCCTTGAGGAAGAGACCCAGGGAAATGTGCTCATCTGTAGGGACACAAATACGCGCACGGGAACACTACCTGATCTAACGAGCACACTAGGGGACAGCTTTATTACAGACCATACTGTTTCTAACTGTCTTCATCTCCCCATAGAAACAACAGTGAGTCCAAATAAAAACAACTTCTGCCAAAATTGGAAAAACCTAAAAAAAAGGAATTAGAGATGCAAAATGGTGACATATGGACAACCCATTTTAAAACACTCTACAACACTGTTCAAATTGATGCAAACACAGAACAATGCCAAATTCATGAGAAATTGAATGGATTAGAAAAAGCTGTAAAGGACCATCAAAATCCATTTGACTCCCCAATTACTGACCAGGAACTCTATAAGAAACATCAGGCCCTCAAATGTAAAAAAGCATGAGGACCTGATGGCATGAGGACCTGATGGCATCCTAAGTGTAGGTTATTTCCCGGACATCTGGAACCAAGGACTCATAACCCCAATCTTTAAGAACGGAGACAAATTTGACCCTAACAATTACAGAGGCATTTGTGTGAACAGTAACCTGGGAAAGGTTTTCTGTAGTATTATACATGTAAGAGTTCTAAACTTCCTTAATAAGCACAATGTCTTGAGTAAAGGCCTAACTGGATTTATACCAAAACATTGCACAACCAATCATATTTACACCCTACACACCCTGATTGATAAACATGTCCACCAAATTAATACCTAAATGTAAGCTTGCTTTATCGACTTCCAAAAAGCATTTGATTTTATTTGTCATACAGGACTGTTCTACAAAGTAATTGAAAGTGGTGTAGGGGGTAAAATATATGACAGAATTAAATCAATACGTGCAGCATCAAAATTCGCAGGAAAATAACAATTGTTTAACCAGGGTCAGGGCCTTCGCCAGGGTTGCAATCTCAGCCCCACAATCTTCAATATTTACATCAACGAATTAGGCACTATTCTAGAAAAATCCTCAGCCCCTGGTGTTAGTCTCCACAGTTCAGAGTTTAAATGCCTGCTCTTCATATATGACCTGTGCCTGCTGTCACCCACAGCACATGGCCTACAGCAGAACCTGGACCTGCTGGAGCAGTACTGCCAGACCTGGGCCCTGGCAGTAAACCCCCAAAATAGTAAAATAATGATTTTCCACAGAAGATCCAGATCTCAGGGAATTAGACCAAAGTTCTCAATTGGTACAAAATATATAGAGTACTGCACACACTACAATTACTTAGGTTTAAAAATAAGCTCGACTGGACACCTTAATAAGGCAGTGCATGAACTGAGAGAGGGCATTATACACCATTAAAAATCAAATTCAAATTGAAATACCTATTAAAATTTGGCTTAAATGAATTGAATGTGTTATTGAACCAATTGCACTTTATGGCAGCGAGGTGTGGGTTCCACTTGCAAAACAAGATTTCACCCAATGGGACAAACACCCCATTGAAACCCTGCATGCAGAGTTCTGTAAGATTCTCCTACTTGTCTAGAGGAAACCTACAAACAATGCATGCAGGCCAGAATTAGGCCAATATCCACTAATAACAAAAACAAAGAAAAGTGCAATTCAGTTTTGGAAACATCTCAAATACAGTGACCCCATCTCATATCATTACCAAACCCTGCGATACCAAGAGCTGAGCAAAGAAAAGAGTCCCCTCATCCAGCTGGTCCTGGGGCTGAGTTCACAAACCGGTTCAACTAACACACTGAAGCCTCAGTTAAGCAAAATGCAGTGCTATCTGTCCCTAAATCGACAGTCCACCATGGCAAACTATTTGACCATGGTTACTGATCAAAACCTTAGAAAAACCTTGACAAAGTACAGGCTCAGTGAGCACAGCCTTGCCATTGAGAAGGGTCGACACAGGAAAACCTGGCTCCCTGTAGAGGAAAGGCTGTGCAACCACTGCACCACAGCAGAATCTGAGACAGAAAATATAAAACAATTAGAGAGTGTCATTTCCCCAAATGTGAAACCCTTATTCAAGGTTTCAAAGACCTCTCTGATGAGAATAGGCTACCCGTCCTGCTGGGGGAGGAGGCAGAGGGCTGTGGGTTGGCAGCGCACTACATTGCTGCCTGCCATAAGATGAGGGACAGTGTCTGACAGACCAATCAACCTGCACATGTCCTCTATGCCATTGTTATTGTCCATTGTATGGTTATTTTGACCCTTGATTATTGTTGTTACTGATTGTCCCGTTGACAATCTTGATTATTATTATTGTTATTATGTAAATATTTTAAATGAATCACTTAATTCCAAAGTACACTTTGGCAATATGTACATTATTACATCATGCCAATAAAGCAATATGAATTGAAAAAAAAAATCAGAGAGAGAGAGAGTCACATGATTGACCAATGACTGAACAGTAACCACCTAGATGCATTACTCAGGGACCCACTGACAACCTGGCTATACCTTACACTCTTTGTATGCTGGTATGAGGGAGAGGGAGAGAGAGAGAGAGAGACAGATAGAGAGAGAAAGATAGAGATGGTATTCAAGGAGGGAGGGAAGAAAGAAGGGATGTGAGAGAACTGGAGAGAGAAGTAGATAGAGAAAGAGTGAAAGGATGCCTACCTCTCTCCAGATGGGCAGTGCCCCAGCAGGGTCACACAGCAGGCAGGGGTGGAGATTAATATAGTCCCAGGCTCTGCTGCCAGCTCCAGGGAGGTAGGCCGCACTCACCAGGTCATCCATACTTTCACTGCACAGGTCCCAAACGTTACCTCATATTATCCCTGTGTGTGTTTGCGTGTGTGTCTAACCTGATAGGACGGGCGATGAGTAGAGGTGACAGAGGAGAGTAATGCTGCAGAGCGTCTTTTGCATGGCTGGAGACTGACTAGTTATTCAATCTCTCTCACACACACACACACACACACACACACACACCTGCTGCTCACACTGCATCATGAGATTCAGTGAACTTTGCACCTCTTGTCTGTTTTATGGCTGTTCGTTACGAGGCTGTAAAAGGAAACAGTGGTTGTTCTCACATATGCTTAGTTATTTATTTAGTTAGGAACTTGGATGGTGTTAGTCAACGTACACGATTTGTCTTTTATCTTTACTCAAATATGATATATTAGACGCTAGGAAGTGGGCCGGGTTCTCTGCGGGTAGTAATACCACAAACCAGGGGCGGACTGAAACAATAATTCAGGCCGGGAATTTGACTCCATCCCAGGCCACCCTGTTCATGCAAACCACCAGACCGCTAATTTTGTAGGCTAACCCTATTTGTTGATGTAACGGGTACCAAACTAGTTATACATTTGGCCACTATATTCATCTGGGAAAAAGTTATCCACATTACAAAATACAAACATTTGGGAGTGACCAACAAGTAGCCTATCTGAACACTGAGTTTTCAAGGTATGCTATGGCTATGGGTGCACCCTAAAAAACTCACTAGGAATACACCAATCATAGCACATACAAATGTACAAGGTATGCCCCCCGTTTACAGTCCTACTGATGATCTCATAAATAAAGCACATATTAATCTAAAATCATACATGTTTAGGTTTGTGCCTTTAAGTTGTACCTGAAGGTTCCTGCTCTGAGTCTGACTCTGAACTGACCACCATCTCCAGTTCAGCAGGAGCACCTGAAGCTCTAGTGCTGCTGCTGCTCCCTTCTCCGCCTTTGCAAAGAAAATACTCTATTATCATACTCACTATCATTAGTGTATCAGTAGGATACATTAATAAGGCTCTGGAAAAAAATAAGAGTGGTCTCTTAATTTTTCCCAGAGCTGTATATTATTGTAGTAACTTGTAATGCTGGTACTAATGGCGCTAATGATCTTTGTCATTGCCTGTGCTGTGTCACACAGGCTACTGTGTTACGTTCATGGATGTATTATGGTTACGTTGCTGTAGCCTGTTTCTCTGTACAGTGTATGTGCACTTTCCCTAGCTTATGTGGCATGAGTCATGACCGAATGCTGGCAAGTCCATAGTCTAGGTTTACAATGTTTTACTAGTTGAAACATATGGCCTTCAATGTCATATTATGATCGCTATGTTGCACTCGTTGCTATGATATAATTCCTCCACGAAGACGTTAGACGTGCAAACTGTTTAGCCTACCGGCCGTTGTTTCATTATTATTATTATCGCTGGTCAAGTTGACTATTCACGGCAGGCCAAAACGCCCCGCAGGCCCCCGGGAAATGTCCCGCTGCTCCCTACGGCCAGTTCGCCAGTGCCACAAACCTTTATGGATCATTAAGGGAACTTCTGCAACTACAAGACAGACAATCTCAGGACACTGCTAGGACAACCTCAGGACTGCTAGGACAACCTAGATAACAATTTGAATTTCGCCTTTACTACTATAGCCCAAAGAAATGCATTGAATAACACATTCATAAATGGAAAATAATACAGTCAAAAAAATTATAATATGGAATAAGGTTTCGAAGTGTCTGTCCTAAGAAAGCTCAGGAAAATATATCTAGATTTTTTTTTTACACATATTTAACACAAAACTAAACTTTGTAAAAATCCAAATAACTTCACAGATCTTCATTGTAGGGTTTAAACACTGTTTCCAATGCTTGTTCAATGAACCATAAACAATTAATGAGCATGCACCTGTGGAACGGTTGTTAAGACACAAACAGCTTACAGACGGTAGGCAATTAAGGTCACAGTTATGAAAACTTAGGACATTAAAATAGGCCTTTTTACTGACTCTGAAAAACACCAAAAGAAAGATGCCTAGGGTCCCTGCTCATCTGCGTGAATGTGCCTTAGGCATGCTGCAGGGCGGCATGAGGACTGCAGATGTGGCCAGGGCAATAAATTGCAATGTCCGTACTGTGAGACGCCTAAGACAGCGCTACAGGGAGACAGGACGGACAGCTGATTGTCTTCGCAATGGCAGACCACGTGTAACAACACCTGCACAGGATCGGTACATCCGAACATCACACCAGCGGGACAGGTACAGGATGGCAACAACAACTGCCCGAGTTGTTGTCACACCAGGAACGCACAATCCCTCCATCAGTGCTCAGACTGTCCACAATAGGCTGAGAGAGGCTGGACTGAGGGCTTGTAGGCCTGTTGTAAGGCACAAGCCCACCGTCGCTGGACCAGACAGGACTGGCAAAAAGTGCTCTTCACTGACAAGTCGCAGTTTTGTCTCACCAGGGGTGATGGTCAGATTCGCGTTTATCGTTGAAGGAATGAGCGTTACACCGAGGTCTGTACTCTGGATCGGGATCGATTTGGAGGTGGATGGTCCGTCATGGTCTGGGGCGGTGTGTCACAGCATCATCGGACTGAGCTTGTGGTCATTGCAGGAAATCTCAACGCTGTGCGTTACAGGGAAGACATCCTCCTCCCTCATGTGGTACCCTTCCTGCAGGCTCATCCTGACATGACCCTCCAGCAGGACAATGCCACCAGCCATACTGCTCGTTCTGTGCTTGATTTCCTGCAAGACAGGAATGTCAGTGTTCTGCCATGGCCAGCGAAGAGCCCGGATCCCATTGAGCACATCTGGGACCTGTTAGATCGGATGGTGAGGGCTAGGGCCATTCCCCCCAGAAATGTCTGGGAACTTGCAGGTGCCTTGGTGGAAGAGTGGGGTAACATCTCACAGCAAGAACTGGCAAATCTGGTGCAGTCCATGAGGAGGAGATGCACTGCAGTACTTAATGCAGCTGGTGGCCACACCAGATACTTACTGTTACTTTTTGACCCCCTTTGTTCAGGGATACATTATTCAATTTCTGTTAGTCACATGTCTGTGGAACTTGTTCAGTTTATGTCTCAGTTGTTGGATCTTGTTATGTTCATACAAATATTTACACATGTTAAGTTTGCTGAAAATAAACGCAGTTGACAGTGAGAGGACATGTCTTTTTTTGCTGACTTTACCTCCATTCATTTGTACTGGTTACCTTCAAACGAGTTCAGACGAGTCTCGTGGGGCTTGTGGGGATCATAGAGCAAAACGGAGAACACCATCGTGTTCGTGAGTCTTCCCCAACCGTATGGACACTACAGACGTTTTTGTGAGAATACCGATTTTCACGATGTCTCTTGGTCTGACAAACACTGCAGTAGCTCAGCCACCTTCCACCGCAGATGCGGAAGGCTGACATACAGTTGAAGTCGGAAGTTTACATACACATTAGCCAAATACATTTAAACTCAGTTTTTCACAATTCCTGACATTTAATCCTAGTAAACATTCCCTGTCTTAGGCCAGTTAGAATCACCACTTTATTTTAAGAATGTGATTGATTGTGATTTATTTCAGCTTTTATTTCTTTCATCACATTCCCAGCGGGTCCGAAGTTTACATACACTCAATTAGTATTTGGTAGCATTGCCTTTAAATTGTTTAACTTGGGTCAAACGTTTTGGGTGGCCTTCCACAAGCTTCCCACAATAGGTTGGGTGAATTGCCCACACATTTTCTATGGGATTGAGGTCAGGGCTTTGTGATGGCCACTCCAATACCTTGACTTTATTGTCCTTAAGCCATTTTGCTACAACTTTGGAAGTATGCTTGGGGTCATTGTCCATTTGGAAGACCCATTTGCATCATGAGATGTTGCTTCAATATAGCCACATCATTTTCCTTCCTCATGATGCCATCTATTTTGTGAAGTGCACCAGTCCCTCCTGCAGCAAAGCACCCCCACAACATGATGCTGCCACCCCCGTGCTTCACGGTTGGGATGGTGTTCTTCGGCTTGCAAGCCTCCCCCCTTTTGCCTCCAAACATAACGATGGTCATTATGGCCAAACAGTTCTATTTTTGTTTCATCAAACCAGAGGACATTTCTCCAAAAAAGTAAGATCTTTGTCCCCATGTGCATTTGCAAACCGTAGTCTGCCAGGTTAGGTTTCAGGTTATGTCGATGTAGGACTCATTTTACTGTGGATATAGATACTTTTGTACAGGTTTCCTCCAGCATCTTCACAAGGTCCTTTGCTGTTGTTCTGGGATTGATTTGCACTTTTCGCGCCAAAGTACGTTCATCTCTAGGAGACAGAAGTTTACATACACTCAATTAGTATTTGGTATTAGTATTAGCCATCAGCATACCACCCTGCATCCCACTGCTGGCTTGCATCTGAAGCTAAGCAGTGTTGATCCTGTTCAGTCCCTGGATGGGAGACCAGATGCTGCTGGAAGTGGTGTTGGAGGGCCAGTAGGAGGCACTCTTTCCTCAGACCTAAAAAAAAAAATTATCCCATTGGGGATATATATATTTTTAACCTTCATTTTACTAGGCAAGTGAGTTAAGAACAAATTCTTCAAAAAATTGCCCTGAGTAGGGTGCTGTCTTTCAGATGGGATGTTAAATTGGTGTCCTGACACACTGAGGTCATTAAAGATCCCATGGCACTTATTGTTAGAGTAGGGGTGTTAACCCCAGTGTCCTGGCTAAATTCCCAAGCTGTCCCTCATACCATCATGGTCACCTAATCATCCCCAGCTTACAATTGGCTCATTCATCCCCCTCCTCTCCCCTGTAACTATTCCCCAGGTTGTTGCTGTAAATGAGAACGTGTTCTCAGTCAATTTACCTGGTAAAATAACAGTAAAATAAAGAATGTGTCTCCTTCCTGAGTGGTATGACGGCTGTATGGTCCCATGGTGTTTATTCTTGCGTACTATTGTTTGTACAGGTGAACGTGGTACCTTCAGACGTTTGGAAATTGCTCCCAAGGATGAACCAGACTTGTGGAGGTCTACACATTTTTTTCTGAGGTCATGGCTGATTTCTTTTGATTTTCCCATGATGTCAAGAAAAGAAGCACTGAGTTTGAAGGTAGGCCTTGAAATACATCCACAGGTACACCTCCAATTGACTTAAATTATGTCAATTAGCCTATCAGATGCTTCTAAAGCCATGACACCATTTTCTGGAATTTTCCAAGCTGTTTAAAAGGCACAATCAACTTAGTGTATGTAAACTTCTGACCCACTGGAATTGTGATATAGTGAATTATAAGTGAAATAATATGTCTGTAAACAATTGTTGGAAAAATGACTTGTGTCATGCACAAAGTACATGTCCTACCCGACTTGCCAAAACTATAGTTTGTTAACAAGAAATTTGTGGAATGGTTGAAATACGAGTTTTAATGACTCCAACCTAAGTGTATGTAAACTTCTGACTTCAGCTGTATAGGCGGATGCGGTGGATTGACACGCAGCTTAAATTGACAGATTTTTTTATGGGGATTTTTTTTATTATGTTACTTAGATTGACGCATGGTGCTTCAACACTCTTAAAGAGTTCTTAAATACTAGGAGCTAGTAGGAGATCATAGGAGATCGTAGGAGATCGTAGGACTTAGTAGGAGATAAAACAACATTAAGGGGAGGAAAACAAAAGAGGAAATAATTTGACATAACACTTCACAAGCCAACTTCCTGTGGCTTGGGTTTCAGGCTGTGTGTTATTGTGGGGATGGAGGACAACCACACAACAGGAGCACAGAGAGAAATAGCTCTGCTTGTCTTGAGGAAGGGGAGATCCATCCATCCCCCTACCCAGTCTCACATTCTTCACCATCTTTCCCTCCTCTCCCTCCCTAAGACCTCTTTTGAAACACACAGCAGTCTACGTGCGCACACACACACACACACACACACACACACCAATGTGACTTAGAGAGCAGGAGGAGTTACAATATTTTCCATTTTTCTTTCTGTCTTTTCCTGTCTACCTCCCACCGTTTCCTCCATATTTCTCTCTCTCTCTCACACTGTCTCTCTACTTTCCTCTCTTTCCCTCAGAGAGACCAGTCTGTAGTCATTATTTAGAGATGGCCACTGTATAAACAGCTGGGCAGTCTGTGGGTCAACACAGACTGCTGGTCAGGTTAAAATGGGCTTTTAAAGTGGATTGATATCAACCTGTCTGTCTGTCTGTCTGTGTGTGTCTTTGGGGTTTTATTTCTTATTTAAGACCAATATTTACCAAGCAGCCCCAGGTTGAGATTACCTCATATCTCCGTCCAGCTGTGCTTTTTCAGTATTACAACGACTACCACTGGAATGTCACCGTTTACCCTCCTGCCAGGACAACAGAGAGAGAGGTGGGGGGCAGGTCAGGGAGAAGGGGTTAGAGATTAAGAAGAACTACTCAACTTTGAGTGCTGACATACACGCACCTGAACACACATATTCATACCACTCCAGTGGAGGCTGCTGAGGGGAGGACGGCTCATAATAATGGCTGGAATGGAACAAATGCAATGGCATCAAACCATGTGTTTGATGTATTTGATACCATTCCACTGGATTCCACTCCAGCCATTATCACAAACCTTTCCTCCCCAATTAATGTACCGCCAACCTCCTGTGCACCAAACGCTGTTTTACTATGCCCCCCCCCCAGACCCAGACCGTGTGGCATTTCTGGGTCAGTGGTATGGATGAGTGTGCTTTCTGAGTATGAAGTGTTGTTCTGAAGAGGGTTGTGAGTTTCACTCCAGGTCAGGATTAAGAGTCTCACAGCGTTCCATTGTGGATAAGGTCCATTCCCGAGGACCCCTAGTTAAACCCTGGCCTTCTCTCTTTCTCTCCTCTCCTCTACTTCTCTCCTCTCTTATTCAGTCCTCTCCTCTTCTGGGCTCCTGCTCTTCTATCATATCCGACCCAGCTCACAGTTCACTTCTAAAACGGACCCCATTTAGAAGTATGAGGACATGAAAGGCGTGGCGCTGAAGGAGAGGACAGAAGAGACTTAAAACAGCAGGACCGCTGACGGTTTGGCGGTTGGACTTGAGCCAAAGAGGAACTCACCGTGTGGCGGTCTGACAGGATTTGGACACCTCAGGTGGGGATTACACAGATATTCAATATTCGCCTAAAAGGTGTTGATTTTTTTGTACTATACTTTTAAGCTAAAATCATGACCCTTTGGCCCCAACTGCCTTACTAGGATTTTAAATTCTAGAATAACGGTAGGATAGATGTCTTCCAGTACAGACCCGAGGCTGGTGACGTGTCCAGTTATCATCATGCTTAAAGTGAATGGTGTTCACCTTAATGGAGCCAGACCTTAATCTAGCCACGGCTCAGATTCTACATTTACTTGGTTGAATTCCTAAAGTAACAGGACTATATATTAATTAACTCCCCCCTCCATACAGATCCTTAAAGATTTAACAGTCGTTGTGTGTGTTTTAAATGGAGATTCAGGGCCGTCTTGGGGACTCTGTACTGCATGACGTTGTCAGTGACATAAACCTCACCCATAGTCTACTTCGGGGTCAAAACAGCTCACAGGCAGCTCTCTCCCCGCCACGGGCTACCAAGGCCAGTACTATGACCTCTCTTACGTTAACGCGAACCACCAGAAGACAGGCACAACCCAAGGGGGGGGACACACCGGACATCACCTGCATGAGACGGACACACCTGCCTATACCTACACTCTTTCTCAAACACACACCTCTCACACACACACACACCTTTCACACACACACACACACCTCTCACACACATACCTTTCACACACACATCTCTCACACACACACACACACACACACACACACCTTTCACACACACACACACCTCACACACACACACACCTCTCACACAAACACCAGGCAGTCAAAGCGGAGGCGTGTGATCAACGTGGGCCAGCGTCAGGTGGTAAACGTTCGGGAGAGGAAGAGGATTGTTCAGTCGGAACGAGGCCTGCAGAGGAAAGAGCCGACCTTTGTCTACGAGAAGAGGCTGTCGCGTATCAAGACGCTCCGCCTCGCAATCGTCTACATCTCCTTCATGATGGACTTGTTAGGGAACACCTGACCTGATCACATAGAGCCCATCAGCATGATCAGAAGCAGATTGATTATGTCACATCCTGATCAGTTTCACCTGTCCTCGTTATTGTCTCCACCCCCTCCAGGTGTTGCTTGTTTTCCCCAGTGTATTTATCCCTGTGTTTCCTGTCTCTCTGTGCCAGTTCGTCTTGTACGTTAGTCAAGTCAACCAGTGTGTTTTTCCCCCCCGTACTCCTTTTACCTTTCTCTTTTTGCTAGTCCTCCCGGTTTTGACCCCTGCCTGACTCTGGACTTCTTTCTCGCCTGCCTGATCATCCTGCCTGGCCTGACCTTGATTCTGCCTGCCCTTCGGTACCTTTTGAACTCTGAACTGTTGTTGACCTTTTTGCCTGTCCACGACCATTCTCTTGCCTTCCCCTATTGGATTAATAAATATTGTAAGACTCCAACCATCTGCCTCCCGTGTCTGCATCTGGGTCTCGCCTTGTGTCATGATAGATTAATCCGACTGGTTAGACTGATGCTTCATCTCACCATCGTCTACATTTCCTGTTAGAGAACACCTGATCAGGATCTATCAGCGTGCTCAGAACCAGATTGATTGTCATGGGTTTAATTATCATGGGAAATCAATGAGAATAGAAAACTTAATTGATGTCATTGAACAATATGTAGGCTAGGGGAGGCACAACAGTATCCAAAGAGGTTAGTCTGTAGATAATGAGGGGATCCAGATAGGGACAAATTGTGTTGTCTCATCAGCATCTCTATCTGGTGGTTAGGTGCTAATTGTGTGAGAGGGTTCCAGGGTAGAGGTCATTAGAGAGAGGTGATTAGAGAGGTTTTCAGGGTAGAGGTCATTAGAGAGAGGTGATTAGAGAGGGTTCCAGGGTAGAGGTCATTAGAGGGAGTTGATTAGAGAGGGTTCCAGGGTAGAGGTGATTAGAGAGGGTTCCAGGGTAGAGGTCATTAGAGGGAGGTGATTAGAGAGGGTTTCAGGGTAGAGGTCATTAGAGGGAGTTGATTAGAGAGGGTTCCAGGGTAGAGGTGATTAGAGGGAGTTGATTAGAGAGGGTTCCAGGGTAGAGGTGATTAGAGAGGGTTCCAGGGTAGAGGTCATTAGAGGGAGGTGATTAGAGAGGGTTTCAGGGTAGAGGTGATTAGAGAGGGTTCCAGGGTAGAGGTGATTAGAGAGGGTTCCAGGGTAGAGGTGATTAGAGAGGGTTCCAGGGTAGAGAGATTAGAGAGAGGTGATTAGAGAGGGTTCCAGGGTAGAGGTCATTAGAGAGAGGTGATTAGAGAGGGTTCCGGGGTAGAGGTCATTAGAGAGAGGTGATTAGAGAGGGTTCCAGGGTAGAGGTGATTAGAGAGGGTTCCAGGGTAGAGGTCATTAGAGGGAGGTGATTAGAGAGGGTTTCAGGGTAGAGGTGATTAGAGAGGGTTCCAGGGTAGAGGTGATTAGAGAGGGTTCCAGGGTAGAGGTGATTAGAGAGAGGTGATTAGAGAGGGTTCCAGGGTAGAGGTGATTAGAGAGAGATGATTAGAGAGGGTTCCAGGGTAGAGGTCCATGGGACCATGGAGTGCCCGGTCAGCGACCTAGCCCGCCCTTTAAAATGAGAGTACACCACCTACAGGCCAATATAATCCCTGCCCACGTATTATGAAGGACTTTCATTATAATCAGATGTATCTCTCTATAGGATACGAACCTCAACTGAAAAGGTTTATGTGGTTGTCACGAATTGCTCTTTTGCATAATATCTCAAATACATGTTTAATCTTTCTCATGGCCTACTATTCATTCATGAGCCACTTGAGGGGTTATTTCATTATTTAACTAGACAAGTCATTTAAGAACAAATTCTTATTTACAATGACGGCCTACCGGGGAACAGTGGGTTATCTGCCTGGTTCAGGGGCTGAATGACAGATGTTTACCTTGTCAGCTCGGGAATTCGATCCAGCAACCTTTCGGTTACTGGCCCAACGCTCTAACCACTAGGCTACCTGCCGTTAATTGCGGAATTTATTAATGACAGTGGTCTTATGACGAAATCCGAATATAGTTTGGTCCCTGTGTGTGTGTATGTGTATATGCGTGCGTGTGCGCTCTCTGCGGCTTTCCCCTCCATGCACCTCCAATGTTTGCATTGCGCTCCAGCAGTCCACTGCATCAGCGACCCGCTGTGAGCTGGGATCCGCCCTGTGAGCTCCCTGGGCCGGCTTGCCTTTTAAACCTGAGCCGCTCTGCCGGGGTCCCAGCGGGGGGCAGAACCACTTAGCTGCATACCTTAGAGTAAAGAAAAACAAACAGTCAATCTACGGAAAACCTGCTGTTTACCTTTCTCTTTTCTGATAGAAATGGCTGAAGTTCTCACTGGCTTGTCTTTGTAGCATTTTACATTTTTATTTAAGCTTTATTTAACTAGGCAGTGATGCAGACTAGGTTATAGGCTACATATATTATCTGAATAAGCTATTGGCTAGGTCTGTTTCATGACCTCATACAGGAATTAAGGCAAATTAAACCTGACTGTTTTGCTTAAAGAAATCCAGTAAATGTGTGTGGTCGTTTTGACTCATCTAATTGCGCATGAGTGCCCTATAGGGCAGAACGCGAAGAGGAAGATCTGACAAGCCCCCCCAGCCGCTCCATCCCTCCCATTTTCGACAACTCGACAACATTTTACTTTTTAATAGCGACTGTGCTCATGCGCAAAACACAAAACATTCTGAAATCATTTCTGGGCGCTTTGTTGTTTTTGGCTCAGGACGTCTAACAGACTATGATCGACCTTCTTCAGCCCACCCACCCCTTCCTGACGTCACCTCACCATCTCACCCAATCACAGCGCTCCCCAAAATCCCCACTCGGCGCGCTGCATGGTTATAAAGATCTCCAACTGGCAGAGTACCTTCCCAGTGACACACGGAGCTGGCGCAAGACTTGATCAATGTTAACTATCTACCCTCCTCTCTGAAAGGGACAAAAGAGAGAGAGAGAGAGAGAGAGAGAGAGAGAGAGAGAGAGAGAGAGAGAGAGAGAGAAATACCAATCTTTACTCCTCCACCAGGTTTCCAGGGGGTGTCTAGGATGCTGTGACCCAGGTCAGGGGTTTAGGTCATTGGTCAGGGTTTAAGGGATCAGGTGATGTTTGGGGACATAATGTGTTCCCCGGTAGGGTCTCGGTCTCCGGTCGACAGCGCCGGGAACAGTGAGGAAGAGATCGACCAACACCGGAGGCCCCATAGAGGCATCAGAAAACAGTGGGCAAGCCGAAGGAGACCGAGGGAGCAGGATGAAGATGAAGAAGACGAGGGGAACAGGAATATCCAAAGCCCGGGGAAGAAGAGAGGGAAGAGGAGAGGAAGTGACAGAAGTGACAGGAGTGACGTCAGCAGTGTGAGCAGCCTACCCAGGTCTCTGGAGGACACGCAGACTCAGCGTGTCATGGCTAACGTACGGGAGCGACAGAGGACCCAGTCACTCAACCAGGCCTTCGCATCGCTACGACAGATCATCCCCACGCTGCCCTCAGACAAACTCAGCAAGATCCAGACGCTCAAGCTGGCCACGCGGTACATAGGTAGGCTACTTTCTGTTATTATGCTCATTTAAGCAACCAATTAACCAATTATACATTTACGGTGCCAATCCGTTAAGCACTTTCAGCTGCAATGTCATTACAAAAGGTACCAACCAAAAAAAGATGATGAAGGTGATGAGAATGATGAAGATTATTCTTATTCTAGACTTCCTCCACCACGTGCTGCAGGGTGAGGGGATGGGTCTGGATTTGGAGTCAGGAGCAGCCAGCTGTGGTTACGTGGCCCATGAGCGTCTGACCTATGTCTTCTCAGTGTGGAGGATGGAGGAGGAAGCATGGTCCGGGCCTGCTACACCACACTAGTGCTCCCTCCACTGCAGGGCACAACCAAACAGGGTAGGTTGTGGTTTCATTCCTCACAACTTTCTTACCCTCGTAACGTGATGTACAACACACAAATAAAGGCATGTTCGATTACCGAATGACACTAGTCAATATCTGTTTTGAACAATATATTTATTAACATTATATAAATTTTATCAAAATATTAGACAACATGGTAACTAATCCGTATCTTATTTACCCACAGATTATCCAAGAGAATCCATACTGGTTGGGGTGGTTCGACATGCTACAACTGGAGTGTGGTATACCGGAGAAAGCAGGACTAAACGGCCTAGCATGACGGAACACCTCGTAACGATGAATGTTAGAGACATAAACAAAGAATTAGAACACTTTCTGTACTGTGTATCTCTATGGTGGGAGATATGCAGGCCTGTTTCTGTGTGCTTGATTACAACAATCCATAAGCCTTATAGGGGACACACGGGGCCGATAATAGATTTTTTTTAAAACATCAGTGGACAACTATAGCTAATTTTGGTCTGTTCTAGACTTCACACACAGACATAGAGACTGTCAGAATACTCCACATGACCTCTACCACAGGAGGTTGGTGGCACCTTAATTGGGGAGTGCGGATCATAATCATGGCTGGAGTGGAATTAGTGGAATGGTATCAAATATGTCAAACGTGTTTGATGCCATTCCATTTTCTCCGTTCCAGACAGTATTATGAGCCGTCCTCCCCTCAGCAGCCTCCTGTGGCCTCTAAACTCTATTTCTCTCCATGGGGATTGGCAACTGATGAAGTACCAGTCTTTGTGTCAACAAACTCATACAAAGTTATACACATTATTTCCTCCTGGATTCTGAAATAACAATTTATTGATTGATGTTACAACGAAGAATGGATCCATTTTTAAATGCATTTCAAATTTTGTAGTATTGTAAATATCTTTAATTATCTTCTGAAATAACAATTATTGTATGTTTGAATTGACATTTTAGTAATTTAGCTGATGGTCTTATCCAGAGCGAGTGAATGTACAGTAACAGTAGGCTACCGATGTTTGCAGGGTTTGGGTAGGTTACTTTCTAAATATAATCTGTTACTTGTCCAAAATTGTAATCAGTAATGTAATTTTGGGATTACCCAAACTCAGTAACGTAATCTGATTACTTTCCCCTTAACTTCCATTAGAAGACAGAAAGGATCCATAAAACCCATTTGGTGTGTCATCATAGTGGTCTCTGACTTGTGGTCAGACTTACTCAGGTGGAACAAATTTAAACTTGCGCCTTTTTTCAATGCTGAATTGAATGTAATTGAGAAAACAGAAAGGTGTCTATGTTTTTTTTTCTTCTCGCAAACATCCTTTCTGATTTTAAACGTAATCCAAGTTTTTCAAAGGTTATCTGTAATCTTATTAGAATATGTTTGCTGGTAATGTAACGGATTAGTTTTTTTTGTAATCAGATTACATGTAACTGAGTTACTAAACCCTGGATGTTTGATAAAAGAGCCAAGCTGAAGCCATATTCCATGCAGGACGCTTCCATCTAACAGTTCAAATGAAACTGACACTACATAGAGAGAACGCCTGTACATCCAACAGCACAGGGTAACACACCACTACTCCTTTAACTTCACCACTACTCCTCTACCTTCACCACTACTCCTTTAACTTCACCACTACTCCTCTACCTTCACCACTACTCCTCTACCTTCACCACTACTCCTCTACCTTCACCACTACTCCTCTACCTTCACCACTACTCCTCTACCTTCACCACTACTCCTCTACCATCACCACTACTCCTCTACCTTCACCACTACTCCTCTAACTTCACCACTACTCCTCTACCTTCACCGCTACTCCTCTACCTTCACCGCTACTCCTCTAACTTCACCGCTACTCCTCTACCTTCACCGCTACTCCTCTACCATCACCGCTACTCCTCTACCTTCACCGCTACTCCTCTACCTTCACCGCTACTCCTCTACCTTCACCGCTACTCCTCTACCTTCACCGCTACTTCTCTAACTTCACCGCTACTCCTCTAACTTCACCGCTACTCCTCTACCTTCACCGCTTACCTCTACCTTCACCGCTACTCCTCTACCTTCACCGCTACTTCTCTAACTTCACCGCTACTCCTCTAACTTCACCGCTACTCCTCTACCTTCACCGCTACTCCTCTACCTTCACCGCTACTCCTCTACCTTCACCGCTACCTCTACCTTCACCTCTAACTTCACCGCTACTCCTCTACCTTCACCGCTACTCCTCTACCTTCACCGCTACTCCTCTACCTTCACCGCTACTCCTCTACCTTCACCGCTACTCCTCTACCTTCACCGCTACTCCTCTACCTTCACCGCTACTCCTTTACCTTCACCGCTACTCCTCTACCTTCACCGCTACTCCTTTAACTTCACCACTACTCCTCTACCTTCACCGCTACTCCTCTACCTTCACCGCTACTCCTCTACCTTCACCGCTACTCCTTTACCTTCACCGCTACTCCTCTACCTTCACCGCTACTCCTCTACCTTCACCGCTACTCCTTTAACTTCACCACTACTCCTCTACCTTCACCACTACTCCTCTACCTTCACCACTACTCCTCTACCTTCACCACTACTCCTCTACCTTCACCACTACTCCTCTACCTTCACCGCTACTCCTTTAACTTCACCACTACTCCTCTACCTTCACCACTACTCCTCTACCTTCACCACTACTCCTCTAACTTTCTGTAGAATTGATTCTAGTGGAAAAACGGCATTATGACACACTATTATGTTTGAGTTTCTTGAATGTATTTCAATCATGGCAGAACAATAAATGAAGAGCGATATCTGTCTAACCCAAACCTCTGCGTAGAGGAGGGGGTCAGTGAATGTGGAATGTGTGCAGGTTTAGTTTTTGACTACTCCTCTCCGCTAGGAGACGTCATAACAAAAACACCGACTGTCTAAACATCGCGGTCTCTCTTCACTACGGAAGTCTTCCCTCGTCGACTTCCTTCCTGCTGTCTCCAGCAGCATGGCGAACTTGGAGCAGACCGAAGACGACCCAAAACACGCAAAAATGTCCCCCGAAGTCTCAATTTTAACCAATCCGACAGCAAACGGACCTTCTGCGGCAGGCGGTGGAGACCCAGGCGCGTTCCCAAGTCTGATCCCGTCTTTCGCTGACGCATGCAAGTTGGTGTCAACGCCGTACTCGTGTCTGGTCATGGACACGCACAGAAGACATATTGCCCTGTCGCCCATGTACCTGAAGAAGAAACGGACAGGGATTCAAGAGGAACTGAACACCGAACTGCTAAGATACTCAGAAAGGTAAGCTATGGGTTTAATATACTAGTTAGTTAGCTCACGGAGTTGCTAGTCTTCTGCGATGTGCTGCTAGTTTACACATGTTGTAGTACGCATGTAGCTCGTACTAGTGTAGATCCGACGCATGCGCACCAGAGGCAGTCTAACGGTAAAAAAGTGCATTATTTCGTATCAATGACGGTATGCGCATACAGAAACATTTAGGCTATTCTAGCTCTCTTCACTTTGGTGAGTTAAGAAAGTAATTAGTTATATTGAAGCTAGTCACTAAACATCTCGCTAGTGAGAGCGCAGCTCAACAACGCCCTGGACCAGAGCTACCTAGCATGCGTCCTACTTTGCAGTTTAAATCCATATCATCCCGAAATAGTTACTATTTAGAATATATTTGCTGTTGCATGCATGATATCGAGAACAGTATCACAAGAGTTTGATGGTCATGTAAAACACTACTAACATTGGGTGGGTTCCGATACCCTTTGGTCTCCGAGTGGCACAGCGGTCTCAGTCGCTGCAGCGCAAGAGGCGTCACTACAGACCCTGGGCCTTCCCGGGCTGTATCACAACCGGCCACGATCGGGAGTCCCATAGGGCAAAGCTGTCAAACCCTGGATTATATGTGCACCTATGGTTGCAAATTTTGTGAACAAAAATACAGATTAAAATTCACAATGTATAAACCTATTACAACTGCAACAGACCAACTGTGCTGGGTGTGCAGGCTTCTGTTTCAGCCCTGCACTAACACACCTGATTCAATGTATCAAACCTAATAAGTTAATAATCAAGTTTGCTGTTGCTGGGCTGGAACAGAAGTCTGCTCACCCAGTAGATCGGGGACCAGTGGAGCGAGGTTGGCCACCTACATTGTAGTCATTTAGCAGATGCTCTTATCCAGAGCGACTTACAGGAGCAATTAGGGGTAAGTGCCTTGCTCAAGGGCACATCAACAGAGCCTTATCGGCTCTATGATTTAAACCAGTAACCTTTCAGTTACTGGCCCAACGCTCTAACCACTAGGCTACTTCAGTCCTGTTGTTTACTTTTTTTGTTTACCTGAAAGTAGTAATAATAGCCTACTTGTTACTAAAATGTAAAACTGTTAAATATGATTTAGCTTAATAGTACACTTAGAAATTATATGTAAGTGTTGATTCTTTGAAGTTGTTTAAACTTGTTTTAATTGTTAACTTTACTATTTTTGATGTTGAACTAGTGTTGATGATGTTGATTAATCACAGATCACAATCCTGCAATAGAGAGGGGAAGGGAATCTCTAATTTGTCTGTTTCTGTGTTGTATTCGCAAATAGAAATTACTTTTTTTACTTTTTTTTTTCAGTCATAAGCTCCAATTAGTTTGTTTTGATTTTCATTTTTTTTTTTAAAGGATATCAGCAACGTGAAATCATTTTGCAGCTGATAATGGCATGCAACGCCAATGCAGCCGTAGGCCTACAGCAGTGGTTCCCAACTCCAGTCCTTGAGTACCCCCAACAGCACACGTTGTTGTAGCCCTGGACAAGCATACCTGATTCCACTCATCCAGGGCCTGATGACTAGTTGACAAGTTGAATCAGGGGTGTTTGTCCGGGGCTACAACAAAAGTATTGTTGGGGAGTACTGGAGGACCGGAGTTGGGAACCACTAGCGTACGGTATGATGGCATTAGCCTTATGGGAATTTGCAATTGCACCTCTTGACATTGTTCATCTGAATCAGAGAATAACTCACACACTGTTTTACATATTGTTCAGCTATCATTTCTCAATTTAAAAAACTATACCAGTAGATCATTTGTAAGAAGCTAATCATTATACTAGATTTTGTAGGACACAGTAGTAGTAGAATATGTTGCTGCTACAGTATTGCTGATCTTCACAGTGGGAATCTGTTGCTGCTACAGTATTGCTGATCTTCACAGTGGGAATCTGTTGCTGCTACAGTATTGCTGATCTTCACAGTGGGAATCTGTTGCTGCTACAGTATTGCTGATCTTCACAGTGGGAATCTGTTGCTGCTACGGTATTGCTGATCTTCACAGTGGGAATCTGTTGCTGCTACTGTATTGCTGATCTTCACAGTGGGAATCTGTTGCTGCTACAGTATTGCTGATCTTCACAGTGGGAATCTGTTGCTGCTACAGTATTGCTGATCTTCACAGTGGGAATCTGTTGCTGCTACAGTATTGCTGATCTTCACAGTGGGAATCTGTTGCTGCTACGGTATTGCTGATCTTCACAGTGGGAATCTGTTGCTGCTACGGTATTGCTGATCTTCACAGTGGGAATCTGTTGCTGCTACGGTATTGCTGATCTTCACAGTGGGAATCTGTTGCTGCTACAGTACTGCTGATCTTCACAGTGGCAGTGGGAATCTGTTGCTACAGTATTGCTGATCTTCACAGTGGGAATCTGTTGCTGCTACAGTATTGCTGATCTTCACAGTGGGAATCTGTTGCTGCTACGGTATTGCTGATTTTCACAGTGGCAGTGGGAATCTGTTGCTGCTACAGTATTGCTGATCTTCACAGTGGGAATCTGTTGCTGCTACAGTATTGCTGATCTTCACAGTGGGAATCTGTTGCTGCTACAGTATTGCTGAACTTCACAGTGGGAATCCAGTCGACATGGGTGTCTTGATAGGGGTCAGCTGGTGAACCTACAGTAGTACATAACATAATGAAAAGCACCCCTGTTAGAATATCAAATTTGAAACTTCGGGAAGATTGCCCATTATTGAGTTTTTCTAAGGACCCAGAACTGAGGCAGTGGGATAACTTATTCAAGTAATACAACTTCTTTAGGTCACCTGTACCATCAGGGCTCTTCATTGTTTGGTTGTGCATTTGATTCATTCAGCTGTTTTAGTGTCATATTAATCTGTTGTTGGGCTGGAACAACCAATAGTCAACACAGCAGGTTTCCTATCCCATTGAGGCCTTTGTCCTATGCTCTAATGTCCCTCTTATGAATAAAGTTCTCAACAAATGATCATTGGAGTTTTATCACTGGAGTTTTTTTCTGGGGGGGACAATAAGGTCCTCCAGGCTATATAGATGTCATATTGTACAGTCTGCCCTTTTTCATAGTCATGACTATAAGGATACAGCTGTTGTCAAATTAACCTCCTGTTTTACATTTCGCAGCAGACTAGAAGAATTTGTAAAAGGGTTAGCGTTAGCTAAAATAAAAAATACTTTTGACAATTTGATAAAAGCTGGATCCCTTTTAGCCAGGAGCCCTTTTTCAAAGGCCTAGATTACATGGTTGCATTCAAGACCAGGGTATTTTTTACTGATCTGTTGTCAGTGGAATAGGCCTAGACTACCATCGTATTAAAAAGATTCTGCTAATTTCTCCAGTCATAAAGTGTAGTAGAATTGCATGAAGTGTTTATCAAAAGGCCACATTTTTCCCGTGCAATGGAAACGTCTCTGATATAGCCTATAAACCTATGCCACTACACGCTTATTCATAGCCTAAGTTATGACTATCCAATCTACTCATCACATTAGGAATAGTAGTCTTATGATGATAGAGGCATGCAACCCTTTGTTATGGTGAAAAATAGCTTCCCCAAAACGTTCAACTCACACCACATATGCTATTTGCTGGACTACAAGCTATCTAGCTAGCTGATTGAGTGTTGTTGTTGTTAACACCTGGTTAGCACAACAGCTCAACTAAACTTGAAATCGATCAGACATGACTTAGCAGTGATGAACTGATCGTAGCAGAGCCGTTACTGACAGCTGTCTGGGTTCAGGTCCTGACCCTGTACTGACAGCTGTCTGGGTTCAGGTCCTGACCCTGTACTGACAGCTGTCTGGGTTCAGGTCCTGACCCTGTACTGACAGCTGTCTGGGTTCAGGTCTTGACGGGTTAAAAGGTTTCTTCTCTTTTCTGACAGTTCTTGAGTCTCGTCACCGATTGGTGTTTTATGATTGTGGGAATCTGTAAAATCCCTGTTGTATGTCCTGCCTCGTTAGAGCAGCCAAATACTGAATCAACTAGTTTTAGCCACTGTTATCATGCCGTTTGGGCTAGGCACTCGCCTGTTGTCAGAATAATACATGTGGTGGTCTTCCAACATGGCCGCCATAAGGTGTTGTAACGTCACCTGCCAGCCCTCTATAGCGTGCAGGCCTGTGCAGAATATCAGATCTTTACAATGCTCTGAGAACTTGTATTAAACATCCCAGGAACCATATGTTACATTGATCTTCTAACCTGTACAGGCCTGCACATAATTATCGATGTATCTGGCGTGTTGTCTGCTGACAATAACACACCCGGGTCGTTTTCTCTAGGAACCAAACAGAAGCGAACTGGCCGAAACGGGAGGGACTTACCTGAAATGGTGGTTTTAAAAGTTTACTGTTGCAAACCGTTTTGCTATGGTGTGCAGACTGTGCACTAATGAATATCACCTTGTCTACCTGTGTTCCCTGTGCAGTCTGAAGGGTGTGCCTCTGGCCTATGATGAGGTCAGTTTGCTGGGGCAGCATGGAGACATCTACGACGATAACGGATACATTCATCTCGACATACAGGCCAACTTTGTCATCTTCCAACCACAGAGAGGACAGAAACTACTGGTGAGAGGCAAGCTATGTTAACTGTGTTTGTGACTAATCGATACAGAACACGTGACTTACAGAGAACTGCACAGTGTTGATGTGTTGTAGCTTTTGTAGCTTTCGATATGGAAAGAGTCAAGGTGCTTTGAAATGTCTAGTTGAAGCTACCCTATCCCCTATCCCCCTACCCCTCCCCCATCTCACCGACACCTCCCTTCTCCCCCCTCTCCAGGGTACAGTTAATAAGATTGGTGTCAGTCACGTGGGCTGTCTGGTCCATGGCTGTTTCAACGCCAGCGTTCCGAAGCCAGCCCGCGTCACCATCGACACCTGGAGGGAGGCAGGACCCAGGATAGGGGCGGAGCTGGAGTTTGAGGTCTGTCAGCTAGACGCAGACACAGTCGGAGTACTGCTGATCAGAGGAAGACTTGACAGGACACGGTAGGTTACAGTGTGTGTCTGAGATGGATTACATTGCAGTCGGACTGTGCAGAATCACTGATCTACAAATCACTTGGCATCCCAGTTGCTGGATGGAGTGATCAAGGTCAGTGATTCTGTGCCTCGCATGGCAGGGGGCAAGCTGTATGGGAGTGTGTTAAGAGATGTGTTATCTGAGGCTTAACAGTTGTGTGTTGTGTCCTCTCAGGGTTCAGGAGCTGATGGCAGCTGGAGAGAGTTCTGATCCTACTGACCCCGCAGAACAGCTGGAGGAACCAGACACAGAACCTGCTCTAGAACCCAACCAGGACTCGCCCGACGCCACCGTCAAACCCAAGAAGAAGAAGAAAAAGGAGAAACACAGAGAGGAGGTGGCGTCAGTACCAGCCCCCGGAGACGCTGTCAACGGAGCAGCGGAGGACAGCAGCACTAACGGCCACACTGAGGAGAAGAGGAAGAAGAAGGAGAAACGACAGAACGAAGAGGATGAGGAGAGAGAAGTGGGTGGGAGGGGTCCTGTGGAGGTGCAGGGGAGCGACTCCAGCGGTTATCTTAGTGACAAGCCAAACAGGAAGAGGAAACAGGGTGACGATATCACGTCCTGTCTCTATGGAGATCCTGAAACGCCCAAAACTAAGAAGAAGAAAAATAAATAATGTGACTGTGTCACTGCGACTAAAATTGAGTGAAACTGAATGAACAATAAAATATGATGACTAATGGAATGTCTTAAGTACACCTGGTGACTTAGTTTGGTTACAGCTTCAGCCCTGTATGGTCTCCCATACTGTTGGGGTGGTCCTTGTCTCTCCTGATGCAGCTCTTTGTGCAGTTCCCTTTAGAAACCTGCAGAGGGAGCCAAGTCATTTCTAGAAGCCTCCATGGCATTGTGGTAAAGAACTGCAGTGTTTGTTAGCCAGGTTTTAGCCCTCTAGCAACCGCTAGAACACATCAACATGCTGTAGGCCTATTCATCACGGCTTAACCAGTGTTTTAAAATCTGAAATGGCACCCTATTCCCTACATAGCCCTACGTGACCCTGGCCCAAACTAGTGCACTATCGTATAGGTTCTCTGCCAAAAGTAGTGCACTATGTAGGGAATTAGGGTTTCATTTGGAACATAGATGGTGTTTTGTTCTTCTCAAGGCCCCAGAGAGAAGGGAAGAGATATTGCCAGTGTCTAGTCCTTCTACATTTGTATAGGTGACACATTGAAGACTTCAGCAAAGCAGAGAAAAGTGTTTTTATTTAATTAAGTAATGATATATTTGGGAGTAACTGTTGTGTGCCTTTTATAAGTTAGTGTGGTAGGATAGTTACAGTTGTAGATGTGGGTGATGATGCAGCTCCATGTGAAGGGCTACCAAGAACAACTGCCAAAAGGACTCATTTTGAGGTGTGTCCATCTCCTCAAGTCACCTGAGTGGGTGTTGTTACATAGTCGTACAGTTTGTCACGTTTTGCACTAGGAAGTTATCATCACGCGATCAGATCAGACGGGTTCATACTAGGGAGGAGGAGTGTGGAGTCAGCAAATACGTTGAGGCACAAGCCCTCACTTCATCTGAGGAACAGAATAGAGAGCAGAGCTGCACACACAGCTGAGAAATGGATCATTAGGCCTAGTGTTAGTGTGTCTAATATGTCATAGTCATGGTTTTTGACTAGGACCTACAATGTAGGGTTATACCATATCCATTGGGTGAATCAAAACGAACACCTAACTATTGTACATGCCTTATGGTACGAACACTCCCACTTAAATTTTCTTACTATGATTTTTCAGATAGCTGCTTTATTGAGGAAAGTTTTACTTACAATGACTAATGTGGTTGTAGCCTGGTTTCATAGACTAGACGTAACAAAGTAAACATTTTGGTACTCTAAAATTACTATTTGTTATATTTGGTATGGTTACATAAGACAGATGGTTACTTAAGGTAAAAACTAAAGTAGGGTGGTTGGTCGTGGTGGATGGGTAGGCGTATATCGCTTACGACTAGCAACCCAAGGGTTGTGCGTTCGAATCTCATCAGACATCATTTAGCCTTTTAGCTCATTTGCAACTAGTTGAACCTTAACCCCTAGCCTAGCTTACATTAGCCATATAGCTAATTTTAGCATTAGCCACATAGCTAATGTTAGCGTTAGCCACCTAACATTAGCCATATAACTAATTTTAGCGTTAGCCACATAGCTAATGTTAGCGTTAGCCACCTAGCTAACGTCAGCCACAACATCTGAATTCCTAACCTATATGTTTAGCAAAAGCGTAAGTATGAATTGCAATTCCTAACAAATTGTACGACATGGATGATGGACATCCACATGTTAATACATACCATATGAATGTAACATATCATACTAATTGGAGTGTCCCGGATTTACGTTTACCCCTGAGTCCAGGTTGGTGGTTGACCTAACAACTTCCTAAGTTGAATGTGCTGATTAAGTTGCTATGGATACCTACTCCTCCCATTTAATTTAATTAACCTTTTATTTAATTAGGCAAGTCAGTTAAGAACAAATTCTTATTTACAATGACTGCTTACCCCGGCCAAACCTTAACAACGCTGGGCCAATTGTGCACCACCCTATGGGACTCCCAATCACAGGCCAGCCTGGAATCGAACCAGGGACTGCAGTGACACCTCTGCTGTGCCTTAGACTGCTGTGCCACTCGAGAGCCAGATTGTAAAAATGAATGCATCCCATCATGCATGGTGGCAGACGAACACACACAAGATCCTCTTCATTCTATCTATACATAAAAAACTCGTATTTTGAGGTGAGTGAAGTTCATAATCTATAAAGTCTATACCTACTCCTCCCTACTAAAGTCTATACCTCCTCCTCCCTACTAGTCTATACCTACTCCTCCCTACTAAAGTTATACCTACTCCTCCCTACTAGTCTATACCTACTCCTCCCTACTAAAGTTATACCTACTCCTCCCTACTAAAGTCTATACCTCCTCCTCCCTACTAAAGTCTATACCTCCTCCTCCCTACTAAAGTCTATACCTCCTCCTCCCTACTAAAGTCTATACCTCCTCCTCCCTACTAAAGTTATACCTCCTCCTCCCTACTAAAGTCTATACCTCCTCCTCCCTACTAAAGTCTATACCTCCTCCTCCCTACTAAAGTCTATACCTCCTCCTCCCTACTAAAGTCTATACCTCCTCCTCCCTACTAAAGTCTATACCTCCTCCTCCCTACTAAAGTCTATACCTCCTCCTCCCTACTAAAGTCTATACCTCCTCCTCCCTACTAAAGTATATACCTCCTCCTCCCTACTAAAGTTATACCTACTCCTCCCTACTAAAGTCTATACCTACTCCTCCCTACTAAAGTTATACCTACTCCTCCCTACTAAAGTCTATACCTACTCCTCCCTACTAAAGTCTATACCTACTCCTCCCTACTAAAGTTATACCTCCTCCTCCCTACTAAAGTCTATACCTCCTCCTCCCTACTAAAGTCTATACCTCCTCCTCCCTACTAAAGTCTATACCTCCTCCTCCCTACTAGTCTATACCTACTCCTCCCTACTAAAGTTATACCTACTCCTCCCTACTAGTCTATACCTACTCCTCCCTACTAAAGTTATACCTCCTCCTCCCTACTAAAGTCTATACCTCCTCCTCCCTACTAAAGTCTATACCTCCTCCTCCCTACTAAAGTCTATACCTCCTCCTCCCTACTAAAGTCTATACCTCCTCCTCCCTACTAAAGTTATACCTCCTCCTCCCTACTAAAGTCTATACCTCCTCCTCCCTACTAAAGTCTATACCTCCTCCTCCCTACTAAAGTCTATACCTCCTCCTCCCTACTAAAGTCTATACCTCCTCCTCCCTACTAAAGTTATACCTCCTCCTCCCTACTAAAGTCTATACCTCCTCCTCCCAACTAAAGTTATACCTCCTCCTCCCAACTAAAGTCTATACCTCCTCCTCCCTACTAAAGTTATACCTACTCCTCCCTACTAAAGTCTATACCTACTCCTCCCTACTAAAGTTATACCTACTCCTCCCTACTAAAGTCTATACCTACTCCTCCCTACTAAAGTCTATACCTACTCCTCCCTACTAAAGTTATACCTCCTCCTCCCTACTAAAGTCTATACCTCCTCCTCCCTACTAAAGTCTATACCTCCTCCTCCCTACTAAAGTCTATACCTCCTCCTCCCTACTAAAGTCTATACCTCCTCCTCCCTACTAAAGTCTATACCTCCTCCTCCCTACTAAAGTCTATACCTCCTCCTCCCTACTAAAGTCTATACCTACTCCTCCCTACTAAAGTCTATACCTCCTCCTCCCTACTAGTCTATACCTACTCCTCCCTACTAAAGTTATACCTACTCCTCCCTACTAGTCTATACCTACTCCTCCCTACTAAAGTTATACCTCCTCCTCCCTACTAAAGTCTATACCTCCTCCCTACTAAAGTCTATACCTCCTCCTCCCTACTAAAGTCTATACCTCCTCCTCCCTACTAAAGTTATACCTCCTCCTCCCTACTAAAGTCTATACCTCCTCCTCCCTACTAAAGTCTATACCTCCTCCTCCCTACTAAAGTCTATACCTCCTCCTCCCTACTAAAGTCTATACCTCCTCCTCCCTACTAAAGTCTATACCTCCTCCTCCCTACTAAAGTTATACCTCCTCCTCCCTACTAAAGTTATACCTCCTCCTCCCAACTAAAGTTATACCTCCTCCTCCCAACTAAAGTCTATACCTCCTCCTCCCTACTAAAGTCTATACCTCCTCCTCCCAACTAAAGTTATACCTCCTCCTCCCTACTAAAGTCTATACCTCCTCCTCCCTACTAAAGTCTATACCTCCTCCTCCCTACTAAAGTCTATACCTCCTCCTCCCTACTAAAGTCTATACCTCCTCCTCCCTACTAAAGTCTATACCTCCTCCTCCCTACTAAAGTCTATACCTACTCCTCCCTACTAAAGTCTATACCTACTCCTCCCTACTAAAGTCTATACCTCCTCCCTACTAAAGTTATACCTACTCCTCCCTACTAAAGTCTATACCTACTCCTCACTAAAGTTATATCTACTCCTCCCTACTAAAGTTCAGGGTGTTCCCTCGTTCATTGAACAGGTGTTGTCACTGCAGTCGTGAATGGAATATAGACAAGCGTTGCTGCACAGCTATTTTCAGGTCTCCAGAGATGTTCGATCAGGTTCAAGTCCGGGCTCTGGCTGGGCTACTCAAGGACATTGAGACTTCCTGAAGCCACTCCTGCATTGTCTTGGCTGTGTGCTTAGGGTCGTTGTCCTGTTGGAAGGGGAACATTCGCCCCAGCCTGAGATCCTGAGTGCTCTGGAGCAGGTTTTCATCAAGGATCTCTCTGTACTTTGCTCCGTTCATCTTTCCTTTGATCCTGAGTAGTCACCACCATGCTTCACCGTAGGGATGGTGCCAGCTTTCCTCCAGACGTGAAGCTTGGCATTCAGGCCAAAGAGTTCAATCGTGGTTTCATCAGACCAGAGAATCTTGTTTCTCATGGTCTGAGAGTCCTTTAGGTGTATTTTGGCAAACTCCAAGCGGGCTGTCATGTGCCTTTTCTATCTGGCCACTCTACCATAAAGACCTGATTGTTGGAGTGCTGCAGAGATGGTTGTCCTTCTGGAAGGTTCTCCCATCTCCACAGCGGCACTCTGGAGCTCTGTCAGAGTGGCCAGCGGGTTCTTGGTCACCTCCCTGACCAAGGCCCTTCTTCCCTGTTTGCTCAGTTTGGCCGGGCGTCCAGCTCTAGGAAGTGTCTTGGTGGTTCCAAACTTCTTTCATTTAAGAATGATGGAGGCCACTGTGTTCTTGAGGACCTTCAATGCTGCAGACATTTTTTGGTACCCTTCCCCAGATCTGTGCCTCGACACAATCCTGTCTCTGAGCTCTATGGACAATTCCTTCGACCTCTGGGCTTGGTTTTTGCTCTGACATGCACTGTCAACTGAGGGACTTTATATAGACAGGGGTGTGCCTTTCCGATGTCCAATCAATTGAATTTACCACAGGTGTACTCCAATCAAGTTGTAGAAACATCTCACAGACAATCAATGCAAACAGGATGCACGTGAGCTCAATTTTGAGTCTCATAGCAAAAGGTATGAATACTTATGTAAAATGATGGGGTATTGTGTGTAGATTAAGGATATATATTTTTTAAATACATTTTTGAATAAGGCTGTAACGTAACAAAATGTGGTAAAAGTCAAGGGGTCTGATTACTTTCAGAATGCATTGTACAAACATTAAGAACATCTGCTCTGTCCATGACAGACTGACCAGGTGAATCCAGGTGAAAGCTATGATCCCTTATTGAAGTCATTTGTTAAATCCACTTCAATCAGTGTAGATGAAGGGGAGGAGCCTTGAGACAATTGAGATATGGGTTGTGAATGTTTGCCATTCAGAGGGTGAATTAGCAAGACAAAATATTGAAGTGCCTTTGAACTGGGTATGGTAGAAGGTGCCAGGCACACAGGTTTGTGTCGACCTGCAACACTGCTGTGTTTTTCAGTTTCCTGTGTGTATCAAGCGTTCCACCACCCAAAGGACATCCAGCCTTGGGAAGCATTGGAGTCAACATGAGCCAGCATCCCTGTGGAACGCTTTCGACACCTTGTAGAGTCCATGTCCTGATGAATTTGGTCTGTTCTGAGGGCAAAGGGGGGCCGGGGGTGTTCCTAATGTTTGGTACAAGACTTGAAAATGGCTGTCTAGCAATGATCAACAATCAACTTGACAGAGCTTGAAGAATTTAAAAAGAATAATGTGCAAATATTGTAAAATCCAGGTGTGCAAAGCTCTTAGAGACTTACCCAGAAAGACTCACAGCTGTAACCAAAGGTGCTTCTACAAAGTATTCACTCATGGATATTTCTGTATTTCATTTTCAATACATTTGTAAAACATTTCTAAAAACTTGTTTCCACTTTGTCATTATGGGGTATTGTGTGTAGGTGAGCCATTTATGTTGCTTTTTGAATATTCACACGCTGCCTATAATAGACCGTTGTGAAAAGAGTGCACATTTCTTTGTACTGCATAATTACAACGTGTGTGTGTGTGTGTGTGTGTGTGTGTGTGTGTGTGTGTGTGTGTGTGTGTGTGTGTGTGTGTGTGTGTGTGTGTGTGTGTGAGAGAGAAACAGAGAGAGATAACGAGAGGGGTGTTGTAACTACGATTGTGCTTATTAAAACTTAGCACAAATGGACAGCTGTGTGATCCATGGAGGAGAAACGCGCTCACGTCGATCCAGCACCAGCGGGTCGCGCCCAGCACCGTGTTGCTTGGTAAACTACTGGGTTAGTACACCTACAGTTGAAGTCGGAAGTTTACATACACTTAGGTTGGAGTCATTAAAACTTGTTTTTCAACCAATCCACACATTTCTTGTTAACAAACTATAGTTTTGGCAAGTCGGTTAGGACATCTACTTAGTGCATGACACAAGTAACTTTTCCAACAATTGTTTACAGACAGATTATTTCACTTATAATTCAATGTATCACAATTCCAGTGGGTCAGAAGATGACTGTGAAAATTCCAGAAAATGATGTCATGGCTTTAGAAGCTTCTGATTGACTCAAATTATGTCAATTAGCCAATTGGAGGTGTACCTGCGGATGTATTTCAAGGCCTACCTTCAAACTCAGTGCCTCTGATTGACATCATGGGAAAATCAAAATAAGTAGGCCAAGACCTAAAAAAAAACAATTGTAGACCTCCACAAGTCTGGTTCATCCTTGAGAGCAATTTCCAAACGCCTGAAGGTACCATGTCCATCTGTACAAACAATAGTACGCAAGTATAAACACCATGGGACCACGCAGCCGTCATACCGCTCAGGAAGGAGACGCGTTCTATCTCCTAGAGACTTTGGTGCGACAAGTGCAAATCAATCCCAGAACAACAGCAAAGGACCTTGTGAAGATGCTGGAAGAAACAGGTATAAAGTATCTATATCCACAGTAAAACGAGTCCTATATCAACATAACCTGAAAGGCCGCTCTGCAAGGAGGAAGCCACTGCTCCAAAACCGCCATAAAAAAAGCCAGACTACGGTTTGCAACTGCATATAGGGACAAAGATCGTACTTTTTGAAGAAATGTCCTCTGGTCTTATGAAACAAAAATAGAACTTGCAAGCCGAAGAACACCATCCCAACCGTGAAGCACGGGGGTGGCAGCATCATGTTGTCGGGGTGCTTTTCTGCAGGAGGGACTGGTGCACTTCACAAAATAGATGGCATCATGAGAAAGGAAAAGTAGGTGGATATATTGAAGCAACATCTCAAGACATCAGTCAGGAAGTTAAAGCTTGGTCGCAAAAATTATTTTACCAGGTAAGTTGACTGAGAACACGTTCTCATTTACAGCAACAACCTGGGGAATAGTTACAGGGGAGAGGAGGGGGATGAATGAGCCAATTGTAAGCTGGGGATGATTAGGTGACCATGATGGTATGAGGGACAGCTTGGGAATTTAGCCAGGACACTGGGGTTAACACCCCTACTCTAACAATAAGTGCCATGGGATCTTTAATGACCTCAGTGTGTCAGGACACCCATTTAACATCCCATCTGAAAGACAGCACCCTACTCAGGGCAATTTTTTGAAGAATTTGTTCTTAACTCACTTGCCTAGTAAAATAAAGGTTAAAAATATATATATCCCCAATGGGATAAAAAAAAATTTTTAGGTCTGAGGAAAGAGTGCCTCCTACTGGCCCTCCAACACCACTTCCAGCAGCATCTGGTCTCCCATCCAGCAGCATCTGGTCTCCCATCCAGGGACTTAACAGGATCAACCCTGCTTAGCTTCAGATGCAAGCCAGCAGTGGGATGCAGGGTGGTATGCTGATGGCTAATACTAATATCAAATACTAATTGAGTGTATGTAAACTTCTGTCTCCTAGAGCTGAACGTACTTTGGCGCGAAAAGTGCAAATCAATCCCAGAACAACAGCAAAGGACCTTGTGAAGATGCTGGAGGAAACCTGTACAAAAGTATCTATATCCACAGTAAAATGAGTCCTATATCGACATAGATGGCATCATGAGGAAGGAAAATGATGTGGATATATTGAAGCAACATCTCATGATGCAAATGGGTCTTCCAAATGGACAATGACCCCAAGCATTCTTTCAAAGTTGTGGCAAAATGGCTTAAGGACAACAAAGTCAAGGTATTGGAGTGGCCATCATAAAGCCCTGGCCTCAATCCTATAGAAAATTTGTGGGCAGAACTGAAAAAGTGTGTGTGAGCAAGGAGGCCTACAAACCTGACTCAGTTACACCAGCTCTGTCGGGAGGAATGGGCCAAAATTCACCCAACTTATTGTGGGAAGCTTGTGGAAGGCTACCGAAACTTTTGACCCAAGTGAAACAATTTATAGGCAATGCTACCAAATACTAATTGAGTGTATGTAAACTTCTGACCCACTGGGAATAAGATGAAATAAATAAAAGCTGAAATAAATCATCAACTATTATTCAGACATTCTTAAAATAAAGTGAGGATCCTAACTGACCTAAGACAGGGAATGTTTACTAGGATTAAATGTCAGGAATTGTGAAAAACTGAGTTTAAATGTATTGGCTAAGGTGTATGTAAACTTCCGACTTCAACTGTACGTGTTTGACATGGGCGGAGCAGGCCTGCGAGCCGAGGGCGAGATAATGCCATGTTCCTAATTTGATATTGGTCCCATTCCCTTTTTTAAGTTTAGTTCCAAGTTTAGTATGATAAACCAATAGAAAATAGAAGTGGAAAACTATTACAAGCACTGCTCCAGATCACTTAATATCCACCACAAGGGGGAGAGAAGAGGGAGAGAAGGGGGAGAGAGAAGAGGGAGAGGGAGAGAAGTGGGAGAGGAGAGGGAGAGAAGAGGGAGAGAAGTGGGAGAGGAGAGGGAGAGGAGAGGGAGAGGGAGAGAAGTGGGAGAAGAGAGGGAGAGAAGAGGGAGAGGAGAGGGAGAGGGAGAGAAGTGGGAGAGGAGAGGGAGAGAAGAGGGAGAGAAGTGGGAGAGGAGAGAAGAGGGAGAGACCCAAGGAGTAGGTAATGTGGCAGCAGTAGGTATTGTCGCCCGGTCTGATTCAGCTCTGGGCGCCTGTGTTCAGAACCACACACACACTAGAGCAGGTGGTGGTGTTCTCCTGGGTGTGTGTGTTGTCACAGTGATAAATAGGAACGCAGCTCCTTAGTCAGTGAAAAAGCCTCTGGCTGAATCCGTTGCCACTGTCCCTGTCAACACACACAGTGTCTTACCTTGGTCAGTTACTGTAACAGAGTGAACACTCTGGTTACTGTGTTTCTCCTGTCTATAGTAAGGGATAGTGACAGATCAATAAGGTTAACTAAGTACTCTGGTTATTAACTGTGTTGACCTTGTCTATAGTAAGGGACAGATGTGTGTGAATAGGGTTAACTAAGTCAGATTTCAGGGGACCAATTGAGAAGCACTTTAAATACAAGCTCAACTGACATGCACACATACACACACTGGCGTGTGACATCAATCTCCTGTACTCCCACAGCAATAGTTCCCCCAGCAGAGAACATGTCTCCTCTCATAAAATATCAAGATGGATGCCTGAGGCATGCGTGTGCGCGCGACAACCAGTAGTTTCTCTCAGCTGTCCCAGGAACTGTCTATGAAATCTACACCACCATCTAACATTTCCATAGTTTTATTTTGGATTTATAAGACGCCTATAGAAAAATATTGTATCTCCATAATGATTGTTTTGCTGATATACAGTACAAGCATGAATATACAGCAGGGGTGGAAGCTAATGGGAGAGAGAGAGAGCGGAATAGGAGAGAGAGAGACATTTAAAATCAATTGCATGCGTGTTTTGTGATCATCAGTTTGAAGCGTCTGATTGGTTGTCTGTCCCTCCTGTCTGTGAGGGCATATGTCATGTGACTTTGTGTGTTAGGACTATCAGAACTAGTGACAACTTGTCCAAGAAAAGCGTTCATTGTTGTTTTATTTCGGGAAACTTCTTCCATCTGTGCTGAAGTTCTCCACACACAGCTGGGCAACAATGCTGCTCAGCTCTGTTAGACGATATCACTCCGTTGTCAGGGCAACAATGCTGCTCAGCTCTGTTAGACGATATCACTCCGTTGTCAGGGCAACAATGCTGCTCAGCTCTGTTAGACGATATCACTCCGTTGTCAGGGCAACAATGCTGCTCAGCTCTGTTAGACGATATCACTCCGTTGTCAGGGCAACAATGCTGCTCAGCTCTGTTAGACGATATCACTCCGTTGTCAGGGCAACAATGCTGCTCAGCTCTGTTAGACGATATCACTCCGTTGTCAGGGCAACAATGCTGCTCAGCTCTGTTAGACGATATCACTCCGTTGTCAGGGCAGCAAGTTGTGTCCATTGTCAGGGCAACAAGGTGGTTCCATTGTCAAGGAGATGTGGTGTTAGCATTTTAGGAGATCTGGGGAATCCCATTGCTGGAGTTGTCAAGGATCTCCTGTTGGAAACACATTAGTATCACTCAGCTATGGATTGTCACTGAGGAGCAATTAAGAGTAATGTGTGATTGAGGTCCAGGCCTGTGAGAGTGTGTGTTTGTGTCTTACAAAAGATCCGTGTGTGTATGAATCCTTCTCAGCCATCTCGTGTGAGTGGTGCAGTGAGTGTTCCCTCTCCAGAAACATCCTCTGTTGTTCTGAACTGGCCAGACGACAGGTCAACCAGGTTGAGAGAGTACAGGAAGAGATACCTACGGGAGAGAGGGAGATGGTGCCAGAATCTGAATGTTACCTTTCATATACAGACAGAGATGTTTTCATGCAGGTTAGAGGAGGTATTGGGTCAGCGTCGCCCAGCTCAACTACCTGGAGTTGGATTGAGTTGATTGTAGTGTAATGTAATGTAATATAATGTTTAACTATGTTTCAAAGTGTTTTCTAGCATTTCATAGTGTTGCAAACCCAGGCAGGCAATAGTCATGGCTGCTAGGTGTAGGGAGCGAAGAGAGTCCGGTCGTCGTGACAACGCCCTAACGAACTGGAAGTTGAGAATCCCTCCAATCAGACCACAGATACAGCAGGCTGAGAACAGAATCATCTGGAGAGAGAGAGAGAGAGAGAGAGAGAGAGAGAGAGAGAGAGAGAGAGAGAGAGAGAGAGAGAGAGAGAGAGAGAGAGAGAGAGAGAGAGAAAGAGATAGGGAGGGAAAAACAGAGAGAGATTTAAAAAAAAAAGAGAAAGAATAAAGCGATATAAATACACAGACTTAAATAACTGCTCCTGCAGATACTATAGTACTATACTATATCCACTTGGTCAGCAGAAACAATACATGGTGAAATGGAACACAGTTCATAGTTTCCTGCTCTATACCTGTAAATGAGATGGAACACAGTTTATAGTTTCCTGCTCTATACCTGTAAATGAGATGGAACACAGTTCATAGTTTCCTGCTCTATACCTGTAAATGAGATGGAACACAGTTCATAGTTTCCTGCTCTATACCTGTAAATGAGATGGAACACAGTTTATAGTTTCCTGCTCTATACCTGTAAATGAGATGGAACACAGTTCATAGTTTCCTGCTCTATACCTGTAAATGAGATGGAACACTGTTCATAGTTTCCTGCTCTATACCTGTAAATGAGATGGAACACAGTTCATAGTTTCCTGCTCTATACCTGTAAATGAGATGGAACACAGTTCATAGTTTCCTGCTCTATACCTGTAAATGAGATGGAACACAGTTCGTAGTTTCCTGCTCTATACCTGTAAATGAGATGGAACACAGTTCGTAGTTTCCTGCTCTGTAAATACTGGGTTGTGGTTCAGTACTATACATGAATCCACACATTGTTTTTAAAATGTGCAAAATGAATTATGTTCAGCATAATTATCCACACACACACACACACACACACTTCTGACTTTTCCTGGAAGCTCAGTTACAGTGAACAAGCCTCTAAGTACCCTGTCCCACTCAGAACCCCTACACCCTTTATTCATGTGTGTGTGTGTGTGTGTGTGTGTGTGTGTGTGTGTATATAGACACGTCAGGTTTCCTAATGTAACACATGCCTTCAGTAAATGTCCGCATGGACAATCAGAGCTCCTGTTTCAGTCATTATCCATTGTTTGGAAACACATCAGACTCCAGAGAAACACTAACCTAGCATAACCTAATCATCACACAGAGATTGGGAGAGGAGAGGAGAGGGAGAGACAGACGAGAGAAGAGGGTGGAAAGGGAGAGAAGGGGAGAGCGAGAGAGACGTACGCCCAGGCTGTGAGCAGAGTTATAGCCCCATCCTCAGATGCTCAGCATGCTCTGCTCAAACCTAATGGTCAGGGCCTAAACCACACGAATAACAACACTGGACACTAAGGACCACAAAGCATCCTGGAATATACAAGGTCTGAGGTAATCTGCTTTTGGCCTAAAGAGCAAGAACCCAGACTTCATCAAAGAAATCAGAAATACAGACATTGTCATTTTGCAAGAAACCTGCTATAGAAGAAATGGACCGACTAGGTTACAGAGAGCTGGTAGTCACATCTACCAAACTACCATGTGTGAAACAGGGAAGAGACTCAGGGGGTATGCTAATTTGGTATAGAGCAGACCTAACCCACTCTATTAAATTAGTCAACACAGGAATATTTTACATTTGGCTAGAAATTTCTCAACAGAGAATATTTTTCTCCTGTGTGCTACCTATGTCCCCCCACTTTAATGAAAACTGCATCTCCATCCTAGAGGGGGAGATCAACCATTTCCAGGCCCAGGGACATGTACTAGTCTGTGGTGACCTAAACGCCAGAACTGGACAAGAATCCAACATTCTCAGCACACAGGGGGACAAGCACCTACCTGGAGGTGACAGCATTCCTTCCCAAAATATGCACCCTAGACAAAACTACGACAAAACAACTAACAAAAATGTATCGCAACTCTTGCAGCTCTGTCGCACGCTGGGTCTGTACATAGTCAATGGTTGGCTTCGATGATACTCCTTTAGTAGCTACACCCACAGCTCATCCCTTGGCCGTGGTAGACAACTGCATCACTGACCAATCCAGAGTCTCTCAGAGCGTTCACAGTCAGCCAACTAACACCCCTAATCAGATCACAGCCAAATCACAATCTACTTGAACAGAGTAATACTCAACCATGAGTTATCTAGGCTGAACAAACTGATGGCTATTAAGAAATGATATAGATGGAAGGAGGTTAGTGTAGAAATCTACCAAAACAAACAATTGGCCAACAATAAATCCCTCCTAGGCAACTTCCCGGACAAAATGTTTCCCTGCAATAGTGGTGTAAACTTAGCAGTATGAAGCCTGAACAGTATATTTGACATATCAGCTAACATATTGTATGAAATGTAAAAACATTCTAGCAGAAAACCTAAGAAGGGCCTCCCAAGAATGTAAAAACATTCTAGCAGAAAACCTAAGAAGGCCCTCCCGAGTGGCGCAGGGATCTAAAGCAGCTGTGCCACTAAAGATTCTGGGTTCGAGGCTAGGCTCTGTCGCGACCGGGAGACCCATGGGGCGGTGCACAATTGTCCCAGCGTCGTCCAGGTTAGGGGAGGGTCGACAGGGATGTCCGTGTCCCATCGCGCACTATAGACTCGCCAGGTGTACGGTATTTCCTCTGACACATTGGTGCGGCTGGCTTCCGGGTTAAGCGGGCATTGTGTCAAGAAGCAGTGCGGCTTGGTTGGGTTGTGTTTCGGAGGACGCACGGCTCTCGACCTTTGCCTCTCCCGAGTCCGTTCGAGAGTTGCAGCAATGAGACAAGACTGTAACTACAAAGAAAAAGGGTTAAATATATATATATTTTTAAGAAAACGAACAACAATGAGAAATGGCTTAATGAAGAAACGCACGCCTGTCTCCATCGTTACGCGCACCTGTGCCTCATGAGACTCACCTGGACTGGATCACTTCTATGATTTCTATCGCTCTATCTGTCTCTCCCTCAGGTTCATTCCCCAGTCAGCCTTGTTGTTATGCACCTGTTCTTATGTCCAGACGCTGTTCGTGTTTTGTTTTCATGTTTATTTATTATTAAAGCCACACCCCGTACTTGCTTCTCGTTTCCCAGCGTCTGAGTTACACAACCAAAAACACAGAGACCCAGAAAATTATAACCTATGCCTTCACTATGGGGAAAACACTAAAACAGTACAGAAATACACTACGAGGAAAGACGAACAGCACGTCAGAAATCAGCTCAATGTGATTGAAGAATCAGTAGAATCTAACCACTTCTGGTAAAATTGGAAAACTCTAAACAAACAACATGAAGAATTATCTATCCAAAACAGAGATGTATGGATAAACCACTTCTCCAATCTGTTTGTCCGTATAACAAAATGTAAAAACATGTACATGATAATTTACAAAACGTAGAATCAACTATTAAAGACTACCAGAACCCACTGGATTTTCCAATTACATTGGATGAGCTACAGGACAAAACACAAATCCTTCAACCCAAAAAGGCCTGTGGTGTTGATGACATACTAAACAAAATTATCAAATATACAAACCACAAATTAAAATAGGTTTTTCTTAAACTCTTCAACATTATCTTCAGCTCTGGCATCTTCCCCAGTATTTCGAACCAAGGTCTGATCAATCAATCCACGAAAGTAGAGACAAATTGAGTAGAGACTCTGGAAATCCTCTACAGTATCATCAACAGCAGAGTCCAACATTTCAACAGTGAAAACAATGTCCTAAGCAAACAAACAAGTGTGCAGTTAAAATAGGCAAAAAACAAACACATTTATTTCCACAGGCCCATGGGGTGAGACAGGCATGTAGCTTGGGCCCACTGTTTGCAGATGATCTGGTGCTTCTGTCCCCAACCAAGGAGGGCCTACAGCAGCACCTAGATCTCCTGCACAGATTCTGTCAGACCTGGGCCCTGACAGTAAATCTCAGTAAGACAAAAAGAATGGTGTTTCAAAAAAGGTCCAGTTGCCATGACCACAAATACAAATTATATCTAGATACTGTTGCCCTAGAGCACACAAAGAATTATACCTTTTTCGGCCTAAACATCAACGCCACAGGTAACTTCCACAAGGCTGTGAACAATCGAAGAGACAAGAAAGAAGGGCTTTCTATGCCATCAAAAGGAACATACAACTTGAAATCCAAACTAGGATCTGGCAAAAAATACAATCAGTTAGAGAACCCATTGCTTTCTACGGTTCATGTTCAATGCATGCAGAGCAGAATTAGGAATCCTTATTCAAATCCAGAAAAAAGAGCTGTTAAATTCTACAACCACTTAAAAGGAAGTCAGCCCTCCCCTACAGAGGGATGAACCTAGAGAAGTGTCCCCTCAGCCAGCTGGTTCTGGGGTCAAACAGACCCCAGGACAGCAACAAAATTAGATCCAACATAGTTATGAGAGAAAAAATCTAAAGCAGCAGCAGCAGCATATAACTATTTGACACATTGGAAAGAATCAACCAAAAAACTGTGCAAACTGGAATGTTATCTTTCCCTAAACAGAGAGCACACAGTAACAGAATACCTAACCATTGTGACTGACCCAAATAAAAAAAAATCCTTGACTATGTACAGACTCAGTTAGCATAGCCTTGCTATTGAGAGAGGCCACACAAGGCAGAACAGGCTATGTGCCCACAGAATTAGGTGGAAACTGAGCTGCACTTTCCTCCTGCTGCCAAAGGTATGACTATATTAGAGACACATATTTCCCACAGATCACACAGACCCACAAAGAATTTAAAAACAAATCAAATATTAATAGACTCCCATATCTGTTGGGCGAAATACCGCCGTCTGCAATCCCAGCAGAAAACACCACGAAAACAGAGCATCCAGTCGAGCACAAACTACATTGTAAATACGACCAATATTTATTTGTTTACTTATCTTCCCCTACTATTCGTACTACAGCTATTTGCACATTGTTGAAAACCCCTGTACATAGCTGATAATATAACGTTTGAAATGTCTTTATCCTTTTGAAACCTTTGAGTGAAATGTTCATTTTGTTATGTTTTTTGTTGATGTTGTTAATTATCAATGTAAACATATGTTTCCCATGTCAATACAGCCCATTTGAGGAGAGAGAGAGACTTCTAAGAGAAACGGAAAGGAGGGTAAGAGAGAGTGTGTGTGTGTGCACACATGCGTGCTTGTGTGTTGTGCGCTTGTGTGAGTGTGTGTACTCACGATGAGTCCAGTCCTCTTCCTGGCACAGAGCACTCCACACATCCCACAGATTAGAAACTGAGAGAGAGAGAGAGAAAGATAAAAAAACAGAACCTAATCAGATCCGAATCCAAACTGCTTCACAACTGGCTTTCATTGGTAGGCGCCCGGAAAAGTAATCCGAATGGGAGACAGATGTAGAGCAGTTCTCACTCTATGAGGGATTCTTGAAAGTCCCCCCAATTTTTTAAAAATGTTTTTCGCAATTTCAACAACATTTTAAATACATACAGTGGGGCAAAAAAGTATTTAGTCAGCCACCAATTGTGCAAGTTCTCTCACTTAAAAAGATGAGAGAGGCCTGTAATTTTCATCATAGGTACACTTCAACTATGACAGACAAAATTAGGAAAAAAAATCCAGAAAATCACATTGTAGGATTTTTAATGAATTTATTTGCAAATTATGGTGGAAAATAAGTATTTGGTCACATACAAACAAGCAAGATTTCTGGCTCTCACAGACCTGTAACTTCTTCTTTAAGAGGCTCCTCTGTCCTCCACTCGTTACCTGTATTAATGGCACCTGTTTGAACATGTTATCAGTATAAAAGACACCTGTCCACAACCTCAAACAGTCACACTCCAAACTCCACTATGGCCAAGACCAAAGAGCTGTCAAAGGACACCAGAAACAAAATTGTAGACCTGCACCAGGTTGGGAAGACTGAATCTGCAATAGGTAAGCAGAAATCAACTGTGGGAGCAATTATTAGGAAATGGAAGACATACAAGACCACTGATAATCTTCCTCGATCTGGGGCTCCACGCAAGATCTCACCCCGTGGGGTCAAAATGATCACAAGAACGGTGAGCAGAAATCCCAGAACCACACGGGGGGACCTAGTGAATGACCTGCAGAGAGCTGGGACCAAAGTAACAAAGCCTACCATCAGTAACACACTACGCCGCCAGGGACTCAAATCCTGCAGTGCCAGACGTGTCCACCTGCTTAAGCCAGTACATGTTCAGGCCGTCTGAAGTTTGCTAGAGAGCATTTGGATGATCCAGATGAGGATTGGGAGAATGTCATATGGTCAGATGAAACCAAAATAGAACTTTTTGTTAAAACTCAACTCGTCGTGTTTGGAGGACAAAGAATGCTGAGTTGCATCCAAAGAACACCATACCTACTGTGAAGCATGGGGGTGGAAACATCATGCTTTGGGGCTGTTTTTCTGCAAAGGGACCAGGACGACTGATCCGTGTAAAGGAAAGAATGAATGGGGCCATGTATCGTGAGATTTTGAGTGAAAACCTCCTTCCATCAGCAAGGGCATTGAAGATGAAACGTGGCTGGGTCTTTCAGCATGACAATGATCCCAAACACACCGCCCGGGCAATGAAGAAGTGGCTTCGTAAGAAGCATTTCAAGGTCCTGGAGTGGCCTAGCCAGTCTCCAGATCTCAACCCCATAGAAAATCTTTGGAGGGAGTTGAAAGTCCGTGTTGCCCAGCGACAGCCCCAAAACATCACTGCTCTAGAGGAGATCTGCATGGAGGAATGGGCCAAAATACCAGCAACAGTGTGTGAAAACCTTGTGAAGACTTACAGAAAACATTTGACCTCTGTCATTGCCAACAAAGGGTATATAACAAAGTATTGAGATAAACTTTTGTTATTGACCAAATACTTATTTTCCACCATAATTTGCAAATAAATAAATTAAAAATCCTACAATGTGATTTTCTGGATTTTTTTTCCTCATTTTGTCTGTCATAGTTGAAGTGTACCTATGATGAAAATTACAGGCCTCTCTCATATTTTTAAGTTGGAGAACTTGCACAATTGGTGGCTGACTAAATACTTTTTTGCCCCACTGTATTTTGACAGACAAATGTATCAGCTATCATACCATGTAAACGAACAGCTGCCTAATTATTTTTATTTTTTCATAAAATACAACTAACTGGATTTAGGGCAACTCTGTCACACACTATGAAAGCCATTTCATTTGTAAAATTTTTGTCCATGTTTTTAAAAGCTTTGATTATTTAATTCCATAACATTAGATTATTCAAATATGTTATAAAAAATCGTTGAACTATTTAATACTCCAGTGCAAATGTCGTTGCCATTGTGGCTTGTTTTTCTAGATATAGAACATACAGCGCCTTCAGATAGTATTCACACCCCTTGACTTATTCCACATGTTGCTGTGTTGCAGCCTGAATTTAACATGGATTCAATTGAACATTTTTGTCACTGGCCTACACACAACATCCCATAATGTCAAAGTGGAATTATGTTTTGATAAATTAATAAAAAATGAAAAGCTGAAATGTCTTGAGTCAATAAGTATTCAACCCCTTTCTTATGGCAAGCCTAAATAAATTCAGGGGTAAAGATTTGCTTAACAAGTCACATAATAGGTTGCATGAACTCACTGTGTGCAATAATAGTGTTTAACGTGATATTTGAATGACTAGCTCATGTCTGTACCCCACACATACAGTTATCTGTAAGGTCCCTCAGTCCAGCAGCGAAAACGTATCTTTTAGATTGCCTTTTTTACATCAGCCAGGTGGAGTTGACAGTTTATGGTTGTTGCCATGGTGATTCCAATACTGTTTGTTTAAATCTATCAAAGGTAAAGAACCTTCTAGACCATGAGTGGTCTTGTTATGGTGTAGCTGACCCTACTCATGCCCGATTCATTTAGGATTTAGACAAATCTGAACGACTTGACCAAATCCCCGGACACATCTTTAAGGAATCACAGTTTTAAGAAAAAATATGATTTAAAGTCACAGAGGGCTATTGCAAGAAACTACATCAGATCCCTTTTCAGTTAATGTCCATTATTGCTAGTTTCTTTTACAGTGTTTTCCAACTGCTTACACACAAAATCTTTTCATTTCACACGATTTTTGAAACCTCTCACTCAAAGTGCAAAACTACACACCAAATATCCAAAACCAGAAGCTATTCCTCAGCCTTTGACTCAGTTGTCAATTGCATAAAACACTTTTTTCAAAACACTACACACAATTCTCTACCTAAAACACAAACATCTAACCGGAAGTGACTTGCTTTCCTTTTCCAAACACAACCAATCAAAATGCTACACTTATTCACCAGGTCACACACACACTCCTCACATGTGCAAACACTAATAGCTTAACTGATCACTAACTGATCACTGCTTTACTGTAGTATAGGCCTATAAATAGGTCAAAGGTCAGATTACCTGTTTTGAACAACGGATGCCAACAATGGACAGAGAGCAAGAGGAGTAGGAGGGAGAGGAAGAGGAAGAAGAGGACGAGGGAAAAGAAGAGAAGGAAAGAGAGCCATCTCTGATGAGATTAGGGCAACACTTGTTGATCATGTGATCAACCACGGTTTGACCATGAGAGAGACTGGACTGAGAGTCCAGCCCAACTTGAGTCGATTTACAGTGGCGTCCATAATTCGAACCTTCAGAAATGAGAACAGGTATGCAACTATCTAATGACTATTTTAGCATTACAGTAATGTACTGTAAAATACGTATGACTGCATAGTATTGCATAAACATTTGTAACTCTAAGCCATCCATTTACTGCACTGCATTGAATGAATGAGGTTGGTTATCATGCTGTACTACATTTTTTTGTACATTGTTTACAGTTCCTATGCTGAACACATACTGTGTTTCAATTCTGTACAGAGTGGAAAGGCAAAGACATCATGGAGGACGAGGACGCTTGTTTACAGATGTACAAGAGACTGCAATTATAAATATGGTTTTGGCCAACAATGCAATTAGGATTCGAGAGATAAGAGAGCATATCTTGAATAATGACACCATATTTAACAACATCAATGCTGTGAGCCTGTTGACCATACAACGCATCCTCCAACGGCACCGAGTGACGATGAAACAACTTTACAAGGTGCCATTTGAGAGAAACTCTGACAGAGTCAAGAATATGCGACATGACTTTGTAGAGGTATGTATGCAACACTACTTCCAGTACTTCAGACATACCATATTTACTCATCTGTATATCCTTTTGTCTGTTACAGAGAGTATTGGAGCTGGATGCCCATGTAATTCGCCATGAATTTATTTATGTGGATGAGGTTGGCTTCAACCTCACCAAAACCAGGCGCCTCGGAAGAAATGTAATAGGACAGAGGGCAATTACCAATGTCCCTGGACAGCGTGGGGGTAATATAACTATGTGTGCTGCCATCACTCAAAACGGGGTCCTCCATCACAATGCCACACTGGGTCTGTACAACACCGGCCATATGCTCACTTTTCTGGATGCAATTTACACAATGCTTGTCCCTGATCCAGATCAGGAGCCTGCTAGATTTGTGGTTTTATGGGACAATGTTAGTTTTCACCGGGCTGTTCTGGTCCAAAACTGGTTTGCCACCCATCCACAATTTGTAGTTTTGTACCTACCCCCATATTCACCTTTTCTAAATCCCATAGAGGAATTCTTCTCAGCCTGGCGCTGGAAAGTGTATGATCGCCAACCCTATGCCCGCATGCCGCTTCTCCAGGCAATGGAGGACGCATGTGGGGACATAGAGGTTGACTCTGTCCAAGGTTGGATACGCCATGCTAGGAGATACTTCCCTCTGTGTTTGGCAAGAGAAAACGTATCTTGTGATGTGGACGAAGTATTGTGGCCAGACCCAGGCCAGAGAAGAGATGAAGCGTAGCTTAGCACTGGTGACTGCCCCCCCCTACCAATTCCTGGACTGTCGCCCGGGACCCCACACACACAATTGTGTTCTTTACTGTATTCTAAAGAATATACTTTTGGTTTACATATGTTTATGGTTTTGTTGTATGCTACTGTATACAACAGTAGTTTGGCCTAATAAATATTTTCTGTTTCTACATTGCATTGGCGTTTACAGTGTACTTGTTACCCCTCTCAGCAGATTACTTTCACTGTAGAACATTGTATTGAAATGTAGATATAAGCCTATGAAAGACCAAAGAGCTTTAGATTTAAAACAACAGTGTTTACATGGTATATCCAAAAATTTACTATTATGAAAGCAGTGTTTGCCATTTGATGCAAATGCTTCATTCTGACATGTGTTTATGGCATTTTGAATGCAGTGTTACATTTTGAAGGAGATGTGAGGCATTTTGCATTTTGTGTGTGCAGTTTTGGGAATTGTGTGTCGAGTTTTGAAAAAAGGAGACAGTTTTGAAAACGTGTGTAAGCAGTTGGAAAAACTGTAAAAATTGTAAACACTTTTTTTGAGAGTTTGAAATTGCATTCTTTGCTCCAGACAAGGGAATTTCCAGGCATAGAGCCAAACATTTTTTTTTTATTCACACCCAACACACACACACACACACACACACACACACACACACACACACACACACACACACACACACACACACACACACAGAAAGATGGTAAACTAAAAGTTCTACGTACACACATGCCACTCCAGACGGGAGAAGCGTCTCCTTGCTGCAGCTTGTGTTCCTCTCTGACCCGGCTGAGCCCCACGGCTCCCAGGATGATACTGGTCACCCCCAGACCCACTTCCAACACTGACAGCAGCAGCAGGCTCCACAGGATTTTCCGGCTGGAGCACATCCTGCCCGGGCATCCTCCTGGAGACCAGCCGGTCTGTCCTCCTAGGTCGGCCTCAGTCAGGAGGGTTGGCAGCAAAACGTTTTGAAACGAAAACAAGCGTTTCTTAGGCTACTCCCCGGAAAACAGTCACTACTCTGATTAAATAAAGATGAACTGAAATGGATAAGTTCAGGTACCTCCTTGTTTCATCCCGTTTCAAAGAATGTCATGTTTTTGTGCCAACTAGCAACCAGAGCCTGAAGGAGCCGGAGTCCGCCTGTCAGCCCTTGGCAGGTTGCTTGATGTTAGTCCATATCCCGGTGCTGAGGAAAGTTCTGGACAGGAGATCAGGGAATGATGTCGAGTAGATTTTCTATATTTTTATTTTGCTATTTTTTATCAGACACTAACCTTCATGAACAAAGACTAGATCATTATTTCCAAATCCAAAAGTGAGTCGTCTCTGTCGCTGAAAACTGGAGCTCCCCCGGTCAACACTGAGATGAGAGCGTGCTGCTCTAAACTTCCCGCTGGTCGGTTGTTAACGAGACTGGCTCCCGGTTGCTGTCCATGGTGCTTAAACGCTTGCGCAGACACACTCCCCTCCCCGACCTGACCCTCTCTCTCTCTCTCTCTCTCTCTCTCTCTCTCTCTCTCTGTGTGTTTCTCTCTCTCACACACACAGAGAGAGAGAGAGAGAGACTCCCTTCAGACAGTGGGACACCTCCTCCTCCGGTCTTTCAGTTTAGTTTAGACTCCAGAGACTCTCGGGTCCCCACGTGACTCCCGGGCAGATTCACAGACACGAGCTGGTGTCATTAGCACAACCCTGGTAAACACAATAACACTGGGCTTATCTTTCTCTCAAAGCCACACACACACTGAACTGAACAGCCAACCCCCATAGACAGTAACCTACACACACACTGAACTGAACAGCCAACCCCCATAGACAGTAACCTACACACACACTGAACTGAACAGCCAACCCCCATAGACAGTAACCTACACACACACTGAACTGAACAGCCAACCCCCATAGACAGTAACCTACACACACACTGAACTGAACAGCCAACCCCCATAGACAGTAACCTACACACACACTGAACTGAACAGCCAACCCCCATAGACAGTAACCTACACACACACTGAACTGAACAGCCAACCCCATAGACAGTAACCTACACACACACTGAACTGAACAGCCAACCCCCATAGACAGTAACCTACACACACACTGAACTGAACAGCCAACCCCATAGACAGTAACCTACACACACACTGAACTGAACAGCCAACCCCATAGACAGTAACCTACACACACTGAACTGAACAGCCAACCCCCATAGACAGTAACCTACACACACACTGAACTGAACAGCCAACCCCATAGACAGTAACCTACACACACACTGAACTGAACAGCCAACCCCCATAGACAGTAACCTACACACACACTGAACTGAACAGCCAACCCCCATAGACAGTAACCTACACACACACTGAACTGAACAGCCAACCCCATAGACAGTAACCTACACACACACTGAACTGAACAGCCAACCCCCATAGACAGTAACCTACACACACACTGAACTGATGTGTAGAGGAGTGAAAGAAAATACGTTTTGTGATGTTGCACTTCCTGGTCATTGTGCCTAAATGGGGATTGTGGCTCTGAATGGGTAGTTTGTTTGAGAGAAGCAGGAGACATCAGCCCATTCAACATACGCACATTCTAGACAAAAGCCTAATTATAAAAGTATATCTGTTTGATGAAAATTCACCATATTTTACTTGTCTTATTTTTGCCTTTTGGTAGCAGCTGTTTTCCTGTTTGAGCACAAACCTCTTGTTTATGTTTCTAAATCAACCCACCTGTTTGAATTTGCTGTGCTACCTCATTGTATCCTTGTTGATGCTGACCTGTCTCCACCTCTTCAAGAGGCCTACCGATGACTCTGCCCCACTGTTTCCCCTGTTACGTAAAGGTCAGCTCCCGTGCGCTTCTCTGCTCTCCCACCGGTGTGTAGTTCCAGTGTATTGAATGGACTGCTGCTATCTGAGAATCACAGATTATTAACATAACATCTGTTATAAATTAATATTCAGTAGAAATTAGGATGCCTGGAGCCGGGAAGGGGTCTGATAAAGCACTCAAAATACATATTTCTCTCTCTCTCTCAAATCAATTTCAATTCAATTTAATTACAAAAGGGAAAATAAATAAACATAAATATGGGTTGTATTTACAATGGTGTTTGTTCTTCACTGGTTGCCCTTTTCTTGTGGCAACAGGTCACACATCTTGCTGCTGTGATGGCACACTGTGGTATTTCACCCAATAGATATGGTAATTTATCAAAATTGGGTTTGTTTTCGAATTCTTTGTGGGTCTGTGTAATTTGAGGGAAATATGTTTCTCTAATAAGGTCATACATTTGGCAGGAGGTTAGGAAGTGCAGCTCAGTTTCCACCTCATTTTGTGGGCAGTGTGCACATAGCCTGTCTTCTCTTGAGAGCCAGGTCTGCCTATGGCAGTATTTCTCAATAGCAAGGCTATGCTCACAGAGTCTGTACATAGTCAAATCTTTCCTTAAGTTTGGGTCAGTCACAGTGGTCAGGTATTCTGCCACTGCATACTCTCTGTTAGGGCCAAATAGCATTCTAGTTTGCTCCGTTTTATTGTTAATTCTTTCCAATGTGTCAAGTAATTATCTTTTAATTTTCTCATGATTTGGCTGGGTCTAATTGTGTTGCTGTCCTGGGGCTCTTTGAGGTCTGTTTGTGAACAGAGCCCCAGGACCAGCTTGCTTAGGGGGCTCTTCTCCAGGTTCATCTCTCTGTAGGTTATTGGCTTTGTTATGGAAGGTTTGGGAATCTCCTCCTTTTAGGTGGTTGTAGAATTTAATGTCTCTTCTCTGGATTTTGACAATTTCTGGGAATCGGCCTAATTCGGCTCTGAATGTATTATTTGGTGTTTTACGTTTTTACACAGAGGATGTTTTTGCTGAATTCTGCATCTCTCTCCCTCTCTTTCTTAATCTGTATCTTTCTCTCTCTCTCTGTCACGATCTTCAAAGACGGACCAAGGCGCAGCGTGCCGGGTTGAGTAAAACATATTTATTCAGTTAAACTCACCAAAACAAAAGGAAGACCACAACGATCGTGACTCAACGTGTAGCGCACACCAGCAACTAACACACTGAACATAAACAATATCCCACACACAGGTGGGGGACTAAACTACCTAAATAGGATTCCCAATTAGAGACAACGACTAACAGCTGCCTCTAATTGGGAACCCAAACCAACATAGAAACAACACACACCCCTGATCACGTCCTGACCAACAACACAAATGAGCAGCCAAAACGGGCTATCTTTGGCCAGGACGTGACACTCTCCCTCTCTCTGTCCCAGATTCCCCACTCTCACATCTTCTCTCTGCCTTCTTGTCCTCTCTATTTCTCTCTCTTCCTCTCCCCTCCTCTCTCTCTCTCTTTCTCTCTCTTTCTCTCCCTCAAGGTGTCAATGCCTGTAAAGCAACAGTAGATAGCGATGCTCAGAGACACTGTTTACTTTGCAGTTTTTCCAGATTGATTGTGTGTGTGTGTCAGCTCAGTGACATCTCTGTATCGTAAATAAGAGCTGTATAACTATGGAAATTATAGACACTCTAGCAACCCTATAGAATTTCCCATTGACACACTTACCAGGTGTTTTCAAAGACAATGTACAGGTTTGTACAGTGTTTACGAGTAATGTTGGGTGTTAGTTGTCTATTACTTACCTAGCAGCTTGGCTGTGAAGCTGTCACTGTGTGAGACAGTGTGAGTTAGGATTTAGAGTCTGTTGGAGCGTTTAAAAATACCCAAGATGCACATCTAGTTTGAGTTCCAGTGTCTCCCTCTCTGACCCCTCACCCTCTGTCCAGACATCTGTTTCATCTTCTGCTCCAGGCTGACTGTGACCTCCTCTGACCTGGCCCGGTCATGTTCAGGTCTGGGTCTGGTCAAGTTCAGGTCTGGGTCCCGGTCAAGTTTAGTTCGGGTCCCGGTCAAGTTCAGGTCGGGTCTGGTCAAGTTCAGGTCTGGGTCTGGTCAAGTTCAGGTCGGGTCCTGGTCAAGTTCAGGTCGGGTCCTGGTCAAGTTAGGGTCAGGTCCTGGTCAAGTTCAGGTCGGGTCCTGGTCAAGTTAGGGTCTGGGTCTGGTCCAGTTCAGGTCAGGTCCTGGTCAAGTTCAGGTCGGGTCCTGGTCAAGTTAGGGTCTGGGTCTGGTCCAGTTCAGGTCGGGTCCTGGTCAAGTTCAGGTCGGGTCCTGGTCAAGTTCAGGTCGGGTCCTGGTCCAGTTCAAGTCAGGTCCTGGTCTGGGTATTTTGGAAAAGACTGCATTCACTAGAGCTGCAGAACTCTCTCATCACCAGGCCAGTTACAGGGACATGACAGATCAGAGGACAGGAGAGTAGAGGACAGGGAGGGACAAGAGAGGATATTAACAGGCAGTGACTATAACTATAGAAAAAACACTGTATTTGTATTTATTATGGATCCCCATTAGTTCCTGCCAAGGCAGCAGCTACTCTTCCTGGGGTTTATTATGGATCCCCATTAGTTCCTGCCAAGGCAGCAGCTACTCTTCCTGGGGTTTATTATGGATCCCCATTAGTTCCTGCCAAGGCGGCAGCTACTCTTCCTGGGGTTTATTATGGATCCCCATTAGTTCCTGCCAAGGCAGCAGCTACTCTTCCTGGGGTTTATTGTGGATCCCCATTAGTTCCTGCCAAGGCAGCAGCTACTCTTCCTGGGGTCCAGCAAAATTAAGGCAGTTATACAATTTTAAAAACATTACAAAACATTCACAACAGATTTCACAACAAATGAAGTGTGTGCCCTCAGGCCACTACTCTACTACCACATATCTACAACACAAACTAATAGGAAGTGGTACTGGAAGGAAAACATATGATGTTATTAAATCAATGTACACTTAAAACAAATGTGTGGTTAACATTGGCAACAAGGCAACAGACTTCTTCTCTCGGGGACGTGGAGTGAAACAGGGCTGCCCAATAAGTCCAACACTATTTAGCATCTACATTAATGAATTGGGAAAAACATTAGAAGAATTGGCAGCACCTGGTCTCACCCTACACAACACTGAAATCAAGTGTCTGCTGTACGCAGATGACCTGGTGCTGCTGTCTCCCACTAAGGAGGGATTACAGCAGCACCTAGATCATCTGCACAGGTTCTGTCAGACCTGGGCTCTGACCGTTAACCACAGGTTCTGTGCCCTCAACATTTTACAATCAGCTATAGAACCAATTGCTCTATATGGCAGTGAAGTATGGGGTCCACTCTCTAATAAGGAATTTACCAAATGGGACAAACATCCAATCGAAATACAGCATGCAGGGTTTTGCAAGACCGTATTGTACAAAGAAAACCTCCAAATAACGCATGTAGAGCAGAATTGGGCCAACCCCCTCCTTATTCTAATAGAAAAAGAGCCATCACATTTTACAACCACCTAAAAACAAGTGACCTCAAAACATTCCATCACACAGCTCTACAATGTCAAGAGATGAAACAAGAGAAGAGTCCCCTCAGCCAGCTGGTTCTGAGGCTCAGTTCACTAACCCAAACCAACCCCATAGAGCCTCAGGACAGCACTCAGAAAATCTGGCCCAACCAAATCATCACAAAGCAAAAATATAAATACATCACCTATTGGAAAGACACCACAACAAATCTAAGTAAACAGACAGTACATGGTGGCAGACTATCTGACCACTGTGACTGATAAAAAACGGAGGAAACCACTGACTAGGTACAGACACTGACTAGGTACAGACACTGACTATGTACAGACTCTGTGAGCACAGTCTGGCTATAGAGATTGGTCGTCACAGACAAACCTGGCTGCCCAGAGAGGACAGGCCGGGCTCACTCTGCTCCAGGGGAGAGGTAGAGACAGACCTGGCTGCCCAGAGAGGACAGGCTGTGCTCACTCTGCTCCAGGGGAGAGGTAGAGACAGAGCTGCATTTCCTAGTACACTGTGACAAATACTCAGACCTAAGAGAATCTTTCTTTCACAAAATTATCATTTAGTACAAAGAATTGAAAACTATAAAAGATTAAGAAAAAACTCATATTTATTGGGTGAAAAGCCAAAATGTGCAGTTTTGGCATCCAAATGTGTGTCCTCGTGCCACAACCTGAGGGACAGCCAGTGAAAAGTGCAATGTAATGTCAATAATATTTCCCGTTTTGTTTTGTCTTTCATACCATGTCATGTGTCTCTCTGTCAGGTTGAGACTGGTCTACTACTACTGCTTTAATGTATTATTATTCTCATTAATATTGTTGTAGTAGTTGTTGCTGTTAACCATAATCCCATTTCCACGACTACTATTATTATTGCTGTTGTTATATGTGCAAAGCTGTCATCAAGGCAAAGGGTGGCTACTTTGAAGAATCTAAAATCAAAAATATATTTTGATTTGTTTAACACTTTTTTGGTTACTACATGATTCCATATGTGTTATTTCATAGTTTTGATGTCTTCACTATTATTATACAATGTAGAAAATAACGAAAAACCCTTGAATGAGCAGGCGTGCCCAAACTTTTGACTGGTACTGTATACTTTGACAATGTAAGTAATTTAACTTGTCAATAAAGTCTACTGAATTAAACTGAACTGAGAGAGAGAGAGAGAGAGAGAGAGAGAGAGAGAGAGAGAGAGAGAGAGAGAGAGAGAGAGAGAGAGAGAGAGAGAGAGAGAAAGTACATTGTACATAGCCATAATATGACAAAATGTGTTTATTATTTTGGAACTTTTGTGAGTGTAATGTTTACTGTAAATTTTATTTTGTTTATTTCAGTCTCTGTCTGTTTCAGAACAATACAGTCTGTGTTATATCACCAGGCCTGTCAGGCTTTGTCTGTTTCAGAATAGTACAGTCTGTGATTTATCAGTGGGCCTTTAGACATCAGTCTGGAGACTATGAGGGCCGGAGGTCTTGGTACGTCTAAACTTGTTCTAAAGTATTGGACGTACAACCAAACATTTCCCAGGTTTGAAAAGAATAAAGCAAACACTGGAAAGGAAACATATCTAGTTCAAACAGATGGGACTGTCAGGAGGCAGGGACTGAATAGAACTGGGCCACTGTGTGTGCGTGTGTGATTGTCAGATAGGAACTCTTGTGTCGATCGCAGTAAACGGGAATAGAAGTGGGTGTCACGCTGTTCTCAGCCCCCTGCCACTCACTGTTACATAATGAGGGGGAGTGTGTATGTGTGTATGTTTTATGGGGTGAACGGACAATGCACATCAACGGGAGACAAAATGTCCACCTCTGTTTCCTCACAAGCCAGAGAAAGAGATGGTGAAAGAAGAGAGAGCGAGATAGAGAGAGAGAAAGCGAGAAAAAGAGAGAGAGAGAAAGAGAGAGAGTGAGAGAGACAGAGAGAGAGAAAGAGAGAGAGTGAGAGAGACAGAGAGAGAGACAGAGAAAGACAGAGAAAGAGAGAGTGAGAGATAGAGAGAGAGACAGACAGACAGAGAGAGACAGAGAGCGAGAGAGAGAGAAAGAGAGAGAGAGAGTGAGAGAGAAAGAGAGAGAGAAAGAGAGAGAAAGAGTGAGAGAGATAAAAAAGAGAAAGAGAGAGAGAGGGAGAAAGAGAGAGAGTGTGAGAGAGAGAGAGCGAGAGAGATAAAGAGAGAGAGTGAGAGAGACAGCGAGCGAGAGAGAGAAAGAGAGAAAAATAAAAATAGATAAAAAAGAGAAAGAGAGAGAGTGGGAGAAAGAGAGAGAGACAGAAAGCGACAGAGAGAAGGAGAGCGACTGAGAGAGACAGAGAGCGAGAGAGAGAGAGAAAGAGAGAAAGATAAAAAAGACAGAGAGAGAGAGAGAAAGAGAAAGAGTGAGAGAGACAGAGAGCGAGAGAGAAAGAGAGAAAGAGATAAAAAAGAGAAAGAGAGAGTGAGAGAGAGAGAGCGAGAGAGAGAAAGAGAGAGAGTGAGAGAGACAGAGAGCGAGAGAGAGAGACAGAGAGCGAGAGAGAGAGAGAGAGAGAGAAAGAAAGAGAAAAATAGATAAAAAAGAGAAAGAGAGAGAGAGAGAGGGAGAGAGAGCAAAAGAGAGAGAGATAGAGAGAAAGGGAAGAGAGAGAAGAGAGGGAGAGAGACCAAAATATGATGTCCGCTCCAATTAATCACAGTATCAGACCTGCTGAGATCAGTCTGTGTGTGTGTGGTCCCGCTAGCGCCTGTTTTCTCTCGCTGCTCTGCTCTCGTGGACATATAAACTCCTTTTAAAATCACCCTAAAAGAACAGTGTGTGTGTGTATGTGTGTGTGTGTGTGTGTGTGTCTCACAGGACAGGGCAGCTTACTCCCCAATGAGCATCAGGATATTTTTAGACCCACAATAATCGCTCTTCTCTTGATTATGTTGCTGTTTTCTCTTAGTGATCTCTGGGATACAAGGTCAGGGGTCACCGAATAGTGGTTTGAGAATCCTCCTGACCCCTTGCTCCGTTTTGCTGTTTGCTGTTGTAGGATCAGTGTGAGATGTGGGATCGTTTATAACATTTATTTTTCACACGAAACAAAGCAGAACATTTTCAATAAAATGCACGTCTATAGATGTGGTCCTGTCCCCCTCTACTGTAAGTGACCTATAACTGTGGTCCTGTCCCCCTCTACTGTAAGTGACCTATAACTGTGGTCCTGTCCCCCTCTACTGTAACTGATCTCTAACTGTGGTCCTGTCCCCCTCTACTGTAACTGACCTCTAACTGTGGTCCTGTCCCCCTCTACTGTAACTGACCTCTAACTGTGGTCCGGGCCCCCTCTACTGTAACTGACCTCTAACTGTGGTCCTGTCCCCCTCTACTGTAACTGATCTCTAACTGTGGTCCTGTCCCCCTCTACTGTAACTGATCTCTAACTGTGGTCCTGTCCCCCTCTACTGTAACTGACTTCTAACTATGGTCCTGTCCCCCTCTACTGTAACTGACTTCTAACTGTGGTCCTGTCCCCCTCTACTGTAACTGACCTCTAACTGTGGTCCTTTCCCCCTCTACTGTAACTGATCTCTAACTGTGGTCCTGTCCCCCTCTACTGTAACTGACCTCTAACTGTGGTCCTGTCCCCCTCTACTGTAACTGACCTCTAACTGTGGTCCTGTATCCCTCTACTGTAACTGACCTCTAACTGTGGTCCTGTCCCCCTCTACTGTAACTGACGTCTAACTGTGGTCCTGTCCCCCTCTACTGTAACTGACATCTAACTGTGGTCCTGTCCCCCTCTACTGTAACTGACCTCTAACTGTGGTCCTGTCCCCCTCTACTGTAACTGACCTCTAACTGTGGTCCTGTCCCCCTCTACTGTAACTGACGTTTAACTGTGGTCCTGTCCCCCTCTACTGTAACTGACCTCTAACTGTGGTCCGGGCCCCCTCTACTGTAACTGACCTCTAACTGTGGTCCTGTCTCTCTCTACTGTAACTGACATCTAACTGTGGTCCTGTCCCCCTCTACTGTAACTGACCTCTAACTGTGGTCCTGTCCCCCTCTACTGTAACTGACCTCTAACTGTGGTCCTGTATCCCTCTACTGTAACTGATCTCTAACTGTGGTCCTGTCCCCCTCTACTGTAACTGACCTCTAACTGTGGTCCTGTCCCCCTCTACTGTAACTGACCTCTAACTGTGGTCCTGTCCCCCTCTACTGTAACTGACCTCTAACTGTGGTCCTGTCCCCCTCTACTGTAACTGACCTCTAACTGTGGTCCTGTCCCCCTCTACTGTAACTGACGTCTAACTGTGGTCCTGTCCCCCTCTACTGTAACTGACCTCTAACTGTGGTCCGGGCCCCCTCTACTGTAACTGTGGTCCTGTCTCTCTCTACTGTAACTGACATCTAACTGTGGTCCTGTCCCCCTCTACTGTAACTGATCTCTAACTGTGGTCCTGTCCCCCTCTACAGTAACTGATCTCTAACTGTGGTCCTGTCCCCCTCTACTGTAACTGACTTCTAACTATGGTCCTGTCCCCCTCTACTGTAACTGACCTCTAACTGTGGTCCTGTCCCCCTCTACTGTAACTGACCTCTAACTGTGGTCCTGTATCCCTCTACTGTAACTGATCTCTAACTGTGGTCCTGTCCCCCTCTACTGTAACTGACCTCTAACTGTGGTCCTGTCCCCCTCTACTGTAACTGACCTCTAACTGTGGTCCTGTCCCCCTCTACTGTAACTGACCTCTAACTGTGGTCTTGTCCCCCTCTACTGTAACTGACCTCTAACTGTGGTCCTGTCCCCCTCTACTGTAACTGACCTCTAACTGTGGTCCTGTCCCCCTCTACTGTAACTGACCTCTAACTGTGGTCCTGTCCCCCTCTACTGTAACTGACCTCTAACTGTGGTCCTGTCCCCCTCTACTGTAACTGATCTCTAACTGCTGTGAGATGTTGTGTCAGTCCCAGACTGTGGTCTGGGGTTGCTCCTCATCTAACTATTATTCCTAGAGAGGTAAACAGACTTAGTTCTGGCCTAGAAACACCCTAGCAACACCCTAAAAACACCCTAGCAACACCCTAGAAACAGACAACAGACTCCCCTGCTTCAAACGCCAAACACACACACACTGTTAGTCTGCCCACCAAAGGAGAGTCACCTGACACACACCCCTCGCTTTGTCCTGTGAAGGTTGTTGGAGTAGAGGAGTCGTATTTCACCTCACACTGATGACTTAGAGAAGAACCTGAGAGACACACACAAATAGAGAAAGAGCGAGAGACAATGAGAGAGCGAGAGACAATGAGAGAGAGAGAGAGAGAGAGAGAGAGAGAGAGAGAGAGAGAGAGAGAGAGAGAGAGAGAGAGAGAGAGAGAGAGAGAGAGGAATCGATGAGGAGGTCTTACAGTGTGGACTCTAAGAGAGACAACTAGCACTAAAATCAATACCCAACATTCCCTCTGTCAGCGCTGGCAGGTAACTACAGGAAGTGACAGAAGAGGTCAGGCGTATCTGTTGAACATTTAATGACATCACCAAGGGTTCCGGAATGGAATAACATTCTACTTCTCTCTTCTGTACTAGTGTTGAGGTCAATTAACCTCAGCTTTTGCGAGTGAGTGTGTGTAAGTCTCTGTGTGTGTCGATGCATGCGGCAGTCTGTCAGTCTAAGGCTGTGATGTAACATGACCTTGTGACTTGTCAACGGAGCGTGTTGATGTAACGTGGGATTTGACACGACATACATACACACAGACACACACAAACACACACACACACACATAGTAACCTTGTCACCAGAGACCTGACAGGGACTGTCCCTCTTCTATCCTGAGACAGGATAGCGCTGCAGATTTCTGACACATACACACACACAAGACAATGTCTGTCCCAAACACTGCTCTTAGTTCAAGGACATTTCCCACCACTCTCCTGGCACAGCATAGCGCCCGACTCTCCCTCTCTCTCCCACTAAGAGGAAATGTGTCTTCACAATGCATGCTCATCATTCCAAAGCTTACCAGACACAGACACAGACACAGACACACACACACAAACACACACACACACACACACACTATCATGCACAAACACTTACACACAACCACACACATGCACGCACACACATGCATGCATGCATGCACACACAAACACACACACACACACACACACACACACACACACACACACACACACACACACAGGAATACAGGGATAGGGAGGTGTGGCAGGACAGGGCTAAGGGTAAATGGGGGGACCGGGGGGACTGGGGGGTCTGAGTCAGCGGAAGGAAGAAACAGAAAAATGCAGGGCCTTTGCCTCCGGCAAAAATACCTGTCTGGCTGCCTGTCTGTCTGTCCATCTGTTTGTATGTTGTCTGGTCAAATGTCTGTCTGAATTGCAACTTGTCTATTAAAAATGCAATTTATAACCGAATAATGAAGTTGAAATGTTGAAAAAGTAAATATGGAGGCACAGGATAGGAAATTATCCAAATCAAATCAAATTGTATTTGTCACACGCACCGAATACAACAGGTGTAGACCTAACAGTGAAATGCTTACTTATAAGCCCTTAACCAACAATGCAGTTTTAAGAAAATACCTAAAAGAGATAAAAGTAACAAATAATTAAAGAGCAGCAGTAAAATAACAGGGAGTACCGGTACAGAGTCAATGTGCGAGGAAATTGAGGTAATGTTTAGATAATAGATAATAACAGAGAGTAGCAGCAGCGTAGTAGAGGGGTGCAAAAAGTCTGGGTAGCCATTTGATTACATGTTTACATGTTCAGGAGACTTATGGCTTGGGGGTAGAAGCTGTTTAGAAGCCTCTTGGACCTAGACATGGCGCTCCGGAAAAAAAAGTCTATGACTAGGGTGGCTGGAGTCTTTGACAATTTAGGCAGTGATGCAACCCGTCAGGATGCCCTTAGATGGTGCAAAATCTTTTAAGGATCTGAGGACCCATTCCAAATCTTTTCAGTCTCCTGAGGGGGAATAGGTTTTGTCATGCCCTCTTCACGACTGTCTTGGTGTGCTTAGACCATGTTAGTTTGTTAGTGATGTGGACACCAAGGAACTTGAAGCTCTCAACCTGCTCTACTACAGCCCCGTCGATGAGAATGGGGGCGTGCTCGGTCCTCCTTTTTCTGTAGTCCACAATCATCTCCTTTGTCTTGATCACGTTGAGGGAGAGGTTGTTGTCCTGGCACCACACGGCCAGGTCTCTGACCTCCTCCCTATAGGCCGTCTCATCATTGTCTGTGATCAGGCCTACCACTGTTGTGTCGTCTGAAAACTTAATGATGGTGTTGGAGTCGTGCCTGGCCATGCAGTCATGAGTGAACAGGGAGTACAAGGAGGGGACTGAGCACGCACCCCTGATGGGCCCCCGTGTTGAGGATCAGCGTGGTGGATGTATTGTTACCTACCCTTACCACCTGAGGGCGGCCCGTCAGGAAGTCCAGGATCCAGAGGCAGAGGGAGGTGTTTAGTCCCAGGGTCCTTAGCTTAGTGATGAGCTTTGAGGGCACTATGGTGTTGAACACTGAGCTGTAGTCAATGCATTCTCACATAGGTGTTCCTTTTGTCCAGGTGTGAAAGGGAAGTGTGGAGTGCAATAGAGATTGCATCATCTGTGGATCTGTTGGGGCGGTATGCAAATTGGAGTGGGTCTAGGGTTTCTGGGGTAATGGTGTTGATGTGAGCTATGACCAGTCTTTCAAAGCATTTCATGGCTACAGACGTGAGTGCTACGGGTCGGTAGTCATTCAGGCAGGATACCTTAGTGTTCCCTGGGCACAGGGACTATGGTGGTCTGCTTGAAACATGTTGGTATTACAGATTCAGACAGGGAGAGGTTGAAAATGTCAGTGAAGACACTTGCCAGTTGGTCAGCGCATGCTCGGAGTACACGTCCTGGTAATCCGTCTGGCCCTGCGGCCTTGTGAATGTTGACCTGTTTAAAGGTCTTACTCACATCGGCTGCGGAGAGCTTGATCAGTCGTCATGAACAGCTGATGCTCTCATGCATGTTTCAGTGTTACTTGCCTCGTTACTAAGTTATTTAGCTCGTCCGGTAGGCTCGTGTCACTGGGCAGCTCTCGGCTGTGCTTCCCTTTGTAGTCTGCAAAAGTTTGCATTCCTGCCACATCCAACGAGCGTCGGAGCCGGTGTAGTACGATTCGATCTTAGTCCTGTATTGACGCGTTTCCGGTTTGATGGTTCATCGGAGGACATAGCGGGATTTCCTATAAGCTTCTGGGTTAGAGTCCCGCTCCTTGAAAGTGGCAGCTCTACCCTTTAGCTCTGTGCAAATGTTGCATGTAATCGATGGCTTCTGGTTGAGGTATGTATGTACAGTCACTGTTGGGACGATGTCATCGATGCAGTTATTGATGAAGCCAGTGACTGATGTGGTGTACTCCTCAATGCAATCGGAAGAATCCTGGAACATATTCCAGTCTGTGCTAGCAAAACAGTCCTGTAGTTTAGCAACTGCTTCATCTGACCACTTTTTTATAGACCAAGTGCTTCCTGCTTTAATTGCTTGTAAGCAGGAATCAGGAGGATAGAATTATGGTCAGATTTGCCAAATGGAGGGCGAGGGAGAACTTTGTACGCATCTCTGTGTCTGGAGTAAAGGTGGTCTAGAGTTTTTTTCCCTCTGGTTGCACATTTAACATGCTGATAGAAACAAGTTCAAACTGATTTAAGTTTCCCTGTCAATGTTCTCCGTGATGCCGGTAAGGCAGAGTCAGGCGCAGGACAACGAATATGAGTTTTCAAATGCTTTACTCAATATTTCCAAAATACAAAACTGAAGGCTGAAGTCGTGACATTCCCTGCATTAAAGTCCTCGGCCACTAGGAATGCCGCCTCTGGATGAGCGTTTTCCTGTTTGCTTATGGCAGTATACAGCTCATTGAGTGCGGTCTTAGTGCCAGCATCGGTCTGTGTTGGTATGTAGACAAATACAAAAAAAATACAGATGAAAACTCTCTAGGTAGATAAAGTGGTATACAGCTTATCATGAGATACTCTACCTCAGGTGAGCAAAACCTCAAGACTTCCTTAGATATCGTGCACCAGCTGTTGTTTACAAATATACATAGGCCGCCACCCCGTGTCTTACCAGAGGGTGCTGTTCTATCCTGCCGATAGAGAGTATAACCCACCAGCTGTATGTTATTAAATTAAGGATCAGACCCTTTTTTTAAATTTTCGCCTAAAATGACATACCCAAATCTAACTGCCTGTAGCTCAGGACCTGAAGCAAGGATATGCATATTCTTAAAACCATTTGAAAAGAAGCACTTTGAAGTTTGTGGAAATGTGGAATTAATGTAGGAGAATATAACACATTAGATCTGGTAATAGATAATACAAAGAAAAAACATGATTTTATTTTTTTGTTTTGTTCCATCATCTTCGAAATGCAAGGGAAAGGCCAATATATGATTTAGGAATCTAGGCGCAATTTAGATTTTGGCAGTGTATGTGCAAAGGTTTAGACTGATCCAATGAACCATTGCATTTCTATTCAAAATGTTGTATCAAGACTTCCCAAATGTGCCTAATTGGTTTATTAATACATTTTCAAGTTCATAACTGTGCACTCTCCTCAAACAATAGCATGGTATTCTTCCACGGTAATAGCTACTGTAAATTGAACCATGCAGTTAGATTAACAAGAATTTAAGCTTTCTGCCCATATCTGATATGTCTATATCCTGGGAAATTTTATTTTTACTTATAACGTCATGCTAATCACATTAGCGCACGTTAGATCAACCATCCCGTGGGGGGGGGGGGGGGGGACCGATCTCGTAGAGGTTTTAATGCCGTCGTTCAGCCACGACTCGGTGAAACATAAGATATTACAGTTTTTAATGTCCCGTTGGTAGGATATAAGTGCTTTCAGTTCGTCCCATTTATTTTCCAGCGATTGAACGTTGGCTAACAGTACGGATGGCAAAGGCAGATTAGCCACTCGTCGCAAAATAGCACGGTTGGTTAAGAGCCAATAAAAACGTCAGCCATCCTCTCCGGCGCCATCACAGATTATGTAGCTTACTGCTGTTTGAATTGATTTAAGTTTTGTTTTCTTTATAATGGTGATAACATGTTCAAGGCTGAAATCACACTGATCACAATATTGGTTAGTTATTGAATTATTTGTGTTTTTATTCATTATTTCAAAGTAATATCTTCAGCACTTGGAGACACTCACCTTGGGGACTAGCTAACAAGCTACAGAACAGCAGGCACTTACTTAACTGAGTGTGTGTATGTATGTGTGTGTTCATATGTGTGTGTGTGTTTGTGTGTGTGTCTGTGTGCGCACACACACACACTCCACTATAGCAGCAGAGAAACACTAAAGCCCATAAAAGCGCTGCCATTAGAGAAACACTGAAACTGTTGTCATGTTCATGTGTTTAGCACCTAGTTAAAACAGTTGCTGTGTGTTATAGAAAACCCTGCAGTAGTTGTTTTACAGTAGCCAGGTCACACGTGATACAAGTCAGGGTTAGACGTTTGTCCATGTCTGAGGACGTCGGGAGATGACATAGAAACTGACCACTTGGGGAAACAGTGAGCACTGTTATCTTCAAGTAGGTTTCAGTTTTGCTAGGGTTATAATGGACCGGGATGGCGGATGGGCATAAGCAACTGCCTCTGGGGCAAAAGGGCCAGAAGTTTGCATGTTTGAATTCAGCAATACAAAGTTGTTTTTGAGATTTTTGTTTTAAGCCTATCCCAAACCATAACCTTAACCAGATAATGCCTAACCTTACATTTTGGAGTTAATTCCTAAACGTTACCCTAACCTTAACCAGATAATGCCTAACCTTACGTTTTGGAGTTAATTCGTAAACTTAACCCTAACCTTAACCAGATAATGCCTAGCCTTACGTTTTAGAGTTAATTCGTAAACCTTAAAAATGTAGATGTAAATGCCTAAACGTAACATTCTGACGTGAGACTGTGAGAGCTGATTGTGTATAGACCAGCCAGCAGTGAGGGGGTGATGGTTGTCAGGTTGTGTCTTTGTCTGAAATGGCTATTCTTTTCTTCTGTTATTCTAATCTACCAACTATAGGAAGAAACCTTCACCTGAACTTCATACACTACCTTCATACATTAACTTCGTACATTAACTTCATACACTACCTTCATACATTAACTTCGTACATTAACTACATACATTAACTTCATACATTAACTACATACATTAACTTCATACACTACCTTCATAACATTAACTACGTACATTAACTTCATACACTACCTTCATAACATTAACTACGTACATTAACTTCATACACTACCTTCATAACATTAACTTCGTACATTAACTTCGTACATTAACTTCATACATTAACTACATACATTAACTTCATACACTACCTTCATAACATTAACTTCATACATTAACTTCGTACATTAACTACGCACATTAACTTCATACACTACCTTCATAACATTAACTTTGTACATTAACTTCATACACTACCTTCATAACATTAACTTCGTACATTAACTTCGTACATTAACTTCATACATTAACTACATACATTAACTTCATACACTACCTTCATAACATTAACTTTGTACATTAACTTCATACACTACCTTCATAACATTAACTTTGTACATTAACTTCATACACTACCTTCATAACATTAACTACGTACATTAACTTCATACACTACCTTCATAACATTAACTTCGTACATTAACTTCGTACATTAACTTCATACATTAACTACATACATTAACTTCATACACTACCTTCATAACATTAACTTCATACATTAACTTCGTACATTAACTACGCATTAACTTCATACACTACCTTCATAACATTAACTTTGTACATTAACTTCATACACTACCTTCATAACATTAACTTCGTACATTAACTTCGTACATTAACTTCATACATTAACTACATACATTAACTTCATACACTACCTTCATAACATTAACTTTGTACATTAACTTCATACACTACCTTCATAACATTAACTTTGTACATTAACTTCATACACTACCTTCATAACATTAACTTCGTACATTAACTTCGTACATTAACTTCATACATTAACTACATACATTAACTTCATACATTAACTACATACATTAACTTCATACATTAACTACATACATTAACTTCATACATTAACTTCATACATTAACTTCATACATTAACTTCATACACTACCTTCATAACATTAACTTCGTACATTATCATAATTTCTAACACTCTTTAAAAATATTATTTCTTGTCTCTACACTCTTTCCTGTTTTCTTGTTCAACTTTAATCTTTACTAAGGTCCTTGCTAAGTTACCATGCTGAGCTAAAGCCCTCGGTTTGAACCAGGATTCGACACAGTGCAGCACTGGATTTGAACCAGGATTCGACACAGTGCAGCACTGGATTTGAACCAAGATTTGACACAGTGCAGTCGACAGCTGCGGTATTCCAAACTAGTTTTTTTCTCCCCATCTATTAAAAATGTTGCAGCTACTCTGTGCACTGTGTGTGTGCCAGAGCAGATCAATGTTCTCAGAGAGAATAATTCCAGAACCTAACACTGTGTGCGTGCGTGCGTGTGTCAACTTTTTCCAATTGAGACACCTACCATCACATCAATATGGCTAATGTTACTGAGAGATATGACTGGGTTCATTAGAACAGAGTCAATACAGCAGCCTGTCATCCACTACATTAGTGTCAGATTATGACATCTGAAAGTCATTAGTGTATTACTTTTGACCAGGGTATAGGGTATAATATATAGGGAATAGGTTGCCATTTGGGATACACACAATGTATCCCCTCCTATCTGTTTACTTCCAGTGTGGTGTTCATTAAACGTTTCTGTAGAGCAGTTGGTTACAGTAGAGGGATACAGGACCGCAGTTAGAGATCAGTTATAGTAGAGGGGGACAGGACCACAGTTAGAGGTCAGTTACAGTAGAGGGGGACAGGACCGCAGTTAGAGGTCAGTTACAGTAGAGGGGGACAGGACCACAGTTAGAGATCAGTTATAGTAGAGGGGGACAGGACCACAGTTAGAGGTCAGTTACAGTAGAGGGGGACAGGACCGCAGTTAGAGGTCAGTTACAGTAGAGGGGGACAGGACCGCAGTTAGAGATCAGTTATAGTAGAGGGGGACAGGACCACAGTTAGAGATCAGTTACAGTAGAGGGGGACAGGACCACAGTTAGAGGTCAGTTACAGTAGAGGGGGACAGGACCACAGTTAGAGGTCAGTTACAGTAGAGGGGGACAGGACCGCAGTTAGAGATCAGTTACAGTAGAGGGGGACAGGACCACAGTTAGAGATCAGTTACAGTAGAGGGGGACAGGACCACAGTTAGAGGTCAGTTACAGTAGAGGGGGACAGGACCATAGTTAGAGGTCAGTTACAGTAGAGGGGGACAGGACCACAGTTAGAGGTCAGTTACAGTAGAGGGGGACAGGACCACAGTTAGAGATCAGTTACAGTAGAGGGGGACAGGACAACAGTTAGAGGTCTGTTACAATAGAGGGGGACAGGACCACAGTTAGAGGTCAGTTACAGTAGAGGGGGACAGGACCACAGTTAGAGGTCAGTTACAGTAGAGGGGGACAGGACCACAGTTAGAGGTCTGTTACAATAGAGGGGCACAGGACCACAGTTAGAGGTCAGTTACAGTAGAGGGGGACAGGACCACAGTTAGAGGTCAGTTACAGTAGAGGGGGACAGGACCACAGTTAGAGGTCAGTTACAGTAGAGGGGGACAGGACCACAGTTAGACGTCAGTACAGGTGCATCAAAGCTGGGACCGAGAGACTGAAAAACAGCTTCTATCTCAAGGCCATCAGACTGTTAAACAGCCATCAGTAACATTGAGTGGCTGCTGCCAACATACTGACTCAAATCTTTAGCCACTTTAATAATAAAAAATTGGATGTAATAAATGTATCACTAGCCACTTTAAACAATGCCACTTTATATAATGTATATAATATATAATTTACATATCCGACATTACTCATCTCATATGTATATACTGTTATACTACTTTATACCATCCATTGCATCTTGCCTATGCCGTTCGGCCATCGACTCAAATCTCTAGCCACTTTAATAATAAAAAATTGGATGTAATATATGTATCACTAGCCACTTTAAACAATGTCACTTCATATAATGTTTACATATCCTGCGTTACTCATCTCATATGCATATACTGTACTCTATACCATCTACTGCATCTTGCACACTCTTAAAGGGAGTCCTCCTAATCTCAGCTTGTTACCTGTATAAAAGACACCTGTCCACAGAAGCAATCAATCAGATTCCAAACTCTCCACCATGGCCAAGACCAAAGAGCTCTCCAAGGATGTCAGGGACAAGATTGTAGACCTACACAAGGCTGGAATGGGCTACAAGACCATCGCCAAGCAGCTTTGTGAGAAGGTGACAACAGTTGGTGCGATTATTCGCAAATGGAAGAAACACAAAAGAACTGTCAATCTCCCTCGGCCTGGGGCTCCATGCAAGATCTCACCTCGTGGAGTTGCAATGATCATGAGAACGGTGAGGAATCAGCCCAGAACTACACGGGAGGATCTTGTCAAAGATCTCAAGGCAGCTGGAACCATAGTCACCAAGAAAACAATTGGTAACACACTACGCCGTGAAGGACTGAAATCCTGCAGCGCCCGCAAAGGTCCCCTGCTCAAGAAAGCACATATACATGCCCGTCTGAAGTTTGCCAATGAACATCGGAATGATTCAGAGGACAACTGGGTGAAAGTGTTGTGGTCAGATGAGACCAAAATGGAGCTCTTTGGCATCAACTCAACACGCTGTGTTTGGAGGAGGAGGAATGCTGCCTATGACCACAAGAACACCATCCCCACCGTCAAACATGGAGGTAGAAACATTATGCTTTGGGGGTGTTTTTCTGCTAAGGGGACAGGACAACTTCACCTCATCAAAGGGACGATGGACGGGGCCATGTACCGTCAAATCTTGGGTGAGAACCTCGTTCCCTCAGCCAGGGCATTGAAAATGGGTCGTGGATGGGTATTCCAGCATGACAATGACCCAAAACACACGGCCAAGGCAACAAAGGAGTGGCTCAAGAAGAAGCACATTAAGGTCCTGGAGTGGCCTAGCCAGTCTCCAGACCTTAATCCCATAGGAAATCTGTGGAGGGAGCTGAAGGTTCGAGTTGCCAAACGTCAGCCTCGAAACCTTAATGACTTGGAGAAGATCTGCAAGAGGAGTGGGACAAAATGTCTCCTGAGATGTGTGCAAACCTGGTGGCCAACTACAGGAAACGTCTGACCTCTGTGATTGCCAACAAGGGTTTTGCCACCAAGTACTAAGTCATGTTTTGCAGAGAGGTCAAATACTTATTTCCCTCATTAAAATGCAAATCAATTTATAACATTTTTCATGTGCGTTTTTCTGGATGTTTTTGTTGTTATTCTGTCTCTCACTGTTCAAATAAACCTACCATTAAAACGTACAAAATCAGCAGGGGATCAAATACTTTTTTCCCTCACTGTACATACTCGTATTCATTCCTTTACACTTGTGTGTATAAGGTAGTTGTTTTGAAATTGTTAGATTACTTGTTAGATACTACTGCATGGTCAGAACTAGAAGCACAAGCATTTCGCTATACTCGCATTAACATCTGCTAACCATGTGTATGTGACAAATACAATTAGATTTCCTCCCCTCACCAGCCTCCACTGAGACACACACACTGTAAGTTACCACCAAAGGACAGTTCGTCCCTCGCTCAGTCACCTGACTTCGCCCTACTGATCATTATTTCCCTGTTTCCCACGTGTGTGTGTGTGTGGACTTGGTGGGGATGGAAGTGCGCAAGCATGGTTGCATGGTTTATGTATGAGTGTGTGGTTAATTATTAAAGTCATGGAAACTCTGAACAACACAACCATCGCTTTGCCTGACAGGTACAGAGGAACTGGGAGAGGAACTAGTAGAGGAACTGGGAGAGGATCTGGGAGAGGAACTGGGAGAGGAACTGGGAGAGGAACTGGAAGAGGAACTGGGAGAGGATCTGGGAGAGGAACTGGAAGAGGAACTGGAAGAGGAACTGGGAGAGGAACTGGGAGAGGAACTAGTAGAGGGACTGGGAGAGGATCTGGGAGAGGAACTGGAAGAGGAACTGGAAGAGGATCTGGGAGAGGAACTGGAAGAGGAACTGGAAGAGGAACTGGAAGAGGAACTGGGAGAGGAACTGGGAGAGGATCTGGGAGAGGAACTGGAAGAGGAACTGGAAGAGGAACTGGGAGAGGAACTGGGAGAGGAACTAGTAGAGGGACTGGGAGAGGATCTGGGAGAGGAACTGGAAGAGGAACTGGAAGAGGAACTGGGAGAGGAACTGGAAGAGGAACTGGGAGAGGAACTGGGAGAGGAACTAGTAGAGGGACTGGGAGAGGATCTGGGAGAGGAACTGGAAGAGGAACTGGGAGAGGAACTGGGAGAGGAACTGGGAGAGGAACTGGGAGAGGAACTAGTAGAGGGACTGGAAGAGGACCTGGCAGAGGACCTGGGAGAGTCTAGGACACAAGTCCTTATGCCTAAGAGTAGGTTACTCCTCTGAGACCAACTGGGTTGCCAAAAGACTATGTGAGCTAAAGCCTGAAAAGCCAGTTAGAGTTCAAACAGGGCTTCAGGTCTCAGGCAAGTATTCATAACTGAATATTCCTTTGTGTTGTCTCCCTCTTTCCTCACCCTCTGTCCTCTAATCATATCTAGTAACTACAGGACTAGCGGGCTGGTCTGCTATACCAACTCTGACCACAAGATGATGCTGCTGTCTCGTACTCCGCAGCTCATGCTGGGTATACTGATGAATAAGCCGTGTTTATTCAGTATACAATTAATATACTGCCCAAACATTCTATGATGTTCTACAATATCCTATTTCTATCTGAATCACTCTGAACATTTCTGGCACCTGAATAACTTCAAATCCAACCTTATCCTTTTGACTAGTAACAATATATAAACGTAACCATTATACCACATCATTGTTTAAAAGTTAATAATTCCTCAACATTGCCTGATGTTGATCAGACTTCAGAACTAATAACTTTATGTTAGATCACGTTTACCTTAAGTTTCCCAGCATCAGTAGATTCTCCATAGAAATGAAAGTGGAAGGTATCTCTCTGTGTCCTTGGGCTGTTTGTGGGTGGGGGTATCTGGGAAGAAAAATCCCTGATATTCCCGCGGGACATAATTACTGTGTTGTTTTAGTGTTTTTTTGGAATGTGCTTAGCCTGGGTGTAGTCTGTGTTCGTAACACTCCACATTTAACACAACTAAATAAATGTACGTGCCTATGACCACACGATGGCGTAAACAGTGCCTCCCCTCCCTGCGGTATAAAAAAGCGGTAATCCCCGTGGACAATCAGAGCCTCTCTCTTTCTCCCTGTTGCAAACACACACCTGGAACAGAGTCATTATGCAGAGACCGCGGTGACGTCATTGTTTAGAAACAGAGGGTTAATTGTGTAATCACGGCTTCGGGATAAGAGGAATGTTGGAACACACACAACCACACTAGTGATGTTTGTTTTGACTTATTACCCCCAGTCCATGTGGTTACATCTGCGGGCGGGCAGGTTTAGGGTAATGAAATATTGTGTGGATAATGGGCGGGCGGGTGGGTTGAATAAAGAGATAACAGTACTTTAAATCCATAAATGTATAATTTTAGGCGATCTGGCATTAGTGCGTAAGCCCAGTGGTGTTAAGTACTTAAGTAAAGATACTTTAAGTACTACTTAAGTAGTTATTTGGGGTACCTGTACTTTACTTTACTATTTATATTTTTGACAACTTTTTACTTTTACTTCACTACATTCCTAAAGAAAATTATGTTATTTTTACTCCATACATTTTCCCTGACACCCAAAAATACTCATTACATTTTGAATGCTTAGCAGGACAGGAAAATTGACTAATTCACACACTTATCAAGAAAACATCCATGGTCATCCTTACTGCCTCTGATCTGTCGGACTCACTAAACCCATGCTTCGTTAGTAAATTATGTCTGAGAGTTGGAGAGTGACCCTGGCTATCCATAAATATAAAATAACTAGAAAATGTTGCCATCTGCTTTGCTTAATAAATCTAATTTTAAATTATGTATACTTGTACTTTTACTTTTGATAGTTAAGTACATTTTAGCTATTACATTTACGTTTTGATACTTAAGTATATTTAAAACCAAATACTTTTAGACTTTTACTCAAGTAGTATTTTATTGGGTGACTTTCACTTTTACTTGAGTCATTTTCTATTAAAGTATCTTTACTTTTACTCAAGTATGACAATTGGGTACTTTTTCCACCACTGCGTAAGCCTAAACTTTAGGGTCTAACTGTATGCTCACCAAATAGCCTACATATCAATCACCAAAGGCTTTTGGGAACAGGTAGAAAAAGTTGAAGTCTATCCACGGTGGCAAAAATGACAATGTCAGAGTTTAATTGAATAAGAGAAAAGAGTTGAAAATAAAGAGAAGGGAGGTCGGGTGAGAAAAGTAATGTTTGAGAAAGATTTGATGATAGCAGTGCTGGCTATGTTATGTGTGATGATTGTGAGGCGCTATACAAATTCAAAAGTCACAAGATAGGGCCTTCAAATAGGACTATGGCACATCAAGGGAACTGTAGCCTACTGTTTAGATGAGTTAAATAGAAACTAAAATCTGGACACTGACTGTAGGTCTATAACCTCTCACATAGCCTCAATATTAACTCCTGCAGCATTAAGCATTTCTTGCAGTAAAATTATACACCAAATGTAGGCACATTTTGACTCAGGAACAAGAGTAGAGACATTACTTATTTATTTTTGAGAGAATGTGAAGAGTGTCTAGTTTGAGAAACAGACGCCTCACAAGTCCTCAACTGGCAGCTTCTTTAAATAGTACCCGCAAAACACCAGTCTCAACGTCAACAGTGGAGGCGACTCCGGGATGCTGGCCTTCTAGGTAGAGTTCCTCTGTCCAGTGTTTGTGTTATTTTGCCAATCTTAATCTTTTCTTTTTATTGTCCAGTCTGAGATATGGCTATCCCTTTGCAACTCTACCTAGAAGGCCAGCATCCCGGAGTCGCCTCTTCACTGTTGACGTTGAGACTAGTGTTTTGCGGGTACTATTTAATGAAGATGCCAGTTGAGGACTTGTGAGGCATCTGTTTCTCAAACTAGACACTCTAATGTACTTGTCCTCTTGCTCAGTTGTACACCAGGGCCTCCCACTCCTCTTTCTATTCTGGTTAGTCAGTTTGCACTGTTCTGTGAAGGGAGTAGTGCACAGCGTTGTACGAGATCTTCCGTTTCTTAGCAATTTCTCACATGGAATAGCCTTCATTTCTCAGAGCAAGAAGAGACTGACGAGTTTCAGAAGAAAGTTATTTGTTTCTGGCCATTTTGAGCCTGTAATCGAACCCACAAATGCTGATGCTCCAGGACAGTTTCATTGCTTTTTTAATCAGAACAACAGTTTTCAGCTGTGCTAACATAATTGCAAAAGTGTTTTCTAATGATCAATTAGCATTTTAGAATGATAAACTTGGATTAGCTAACACAACGTGCCATTGGAACACAGGAGTGATGGTTGCTGATAATGGGCCTCTGTACGCCTATGTAGATATTCCATTAAAAGAATCAGCCGTTTCCAGCTACAATAGTCATTTACAACATTAACAATGTCTACACTGTATTTCTGATCAATTTGATGTTATTTTAATTGACATTTTTTTTTTGCTTTTCTTCCAAAAACAAGGACATTTCTAAGGGACAGCAAACTTTTGAATGGTAGTGTATATGCATCCAAGCTGAGCTGAAATCCTATCAGAAACATATTGGGTTGTTTTCACAGCTTTCTATTTTCTTATAACCGGTCAAACTGACAGTTTGCGCAGAAAATCTTTTACGTTTTTATAACGTTTTAGGCTTATTGCATTTTCTCCTCAGTCCCTAAACGTCTTTGCTCCGTGAAAGAAGCAGAGATGACAGAGAAAACTTTACTGATGTCAACTAGATTGAAGCATTCATTCTATCGATTTATGACATTCTGGTGAGCAAGGGTTTATTTAGTCTTCTAGGGCAGTGGTTCCCAAACGTATTATAGTCCCGTACCACTTCAAACATTAAAATTCCAGCTGCGTACCCCCTCTAGCAAAAGGGTCAGCGCACTCTCAAATGTTGTTTTTTGCCATCATTGTAAGCCTGCCACACACACACTATACAAGGAAAAGTGGTGCGTTGCATCTGTATTCACCCCCTTTGCTATGAAGCCCCTAAATAAGATCTGGTGCAACCAATTACCTTCAGAAGTCACATAATTAGTTAAATAAAGTCCACCTGTGTGCAATCTAAGTGTCACATGATCTGTCACATGATCTCAGTATATATACACCTGTTCTGAAAGGCCCCAGAGTCTGCAACACCACCAAGCAAGCGGCACCATGAAGACCAAGGAGCTCTCCAAACAGGTCAGGCACAAAGTTGTGGAGAAGTACAGATCAGGGTTGGGTTATAAAAAAATATCAGAAACTTTGAACATCCCTCGGAGCACCATTAAATCCATTATTAAAAAATGTAAAGAATATGGCACCACAACAAACCTGCCAAAAGAGGGCCGCCCACCAAAAATCACAGACCGGGCAAGGAGGGCATTATTCAGAGAGGCAACAAAGAGACCAAAGATAACCAAAGTTGCAAAGCTCCTTCTGGAGTATCTGTCCATAGGACCACTTTAAACCATACACTCCACAGAGCTGGGCTTTATGGAAGAGTGGCCAGAAAAAAGCCATTGCTTAAAGAAAAAAATGAGCAAACACGTTTGGAGTTCGCCAAAAGGCATGTTGGAGACTCCCCAAACATATGGAAGAAGGTACTCTGGTCAGAGACAAAAATTTAGCTTTTTGGCCATCAAGGAAAGCGCTATGTCTGGTGCAAACCCAACACCTCTCATCACCCCGAAAACACCAGCATCATGCTGTGGGGATGTTTTTCATCGGCAGGGATACTGGTCAGAATTAAAGGAATGATGGATGGCGCTAAATACAGGGAAATTCTTGAGTAAAACCTGTTTCAGTCTTCCAGAGATTTGAGACTGGGACGGAGGTTCACCTTCCAGCAGGACAATGACCCTAAGCATACTGCTAAAGCAACACTCGAGTGGTTTAAGGGGAAAGTTAAATGTCTTGGAATGGCCTAGTCAAAGCCCAGACCTCAATCCAATTGAGAATCTGTGGTATGACTTAAAGATTGCTGTACACCAGCCGAACCCATCCAACTTGAAGGAGCTGGAGCAGTTTTGCCTTGAAAAATTGGTAAAAATCCCAGTGGCTAGATGTGCAAAGCTTATAGAGACATACCCCAAGAGACTTGTAACTGTAATTACTACAAAAGGTGGCTCTACAAAGTATTGACTTTGGGGGGGGTGAATAGTTATGCACACTCAAGTTTTCAGTTTCAAAAGGGTAGGCATGCTGTGTAAATCAAATGATGATACAAAAAAAGGAAAAATGTCAAGGGGGGTGAATACTTTTGCAAGCCACTGCAACTCTGCAATGTTGGGTTGTATTGGAGAGAGTCTCAGTCTTAAATAATTTCACACACACAGTCTGTGCCTGTATTTTGTTTTCATGCTAGTGAGGGCCGAGAATCCACTCTCACATAGGTATGTGGTTGCAAAGGGCATCAGTGTCTTTTTAACAGCGCGATTTGCCAAGGCAAGAAACACTGAGCGCAGCCCTATCCAGGAGTCTGGCAGTGGCTGATTTAAATTCAATTTTCACAGAACCACTTGTTGCAATTTCGCTGAGGCTCTCTTGTTCAGATATCAGTAAGTGGACTGGAAAATTAATCCAGTTGTTTGTGTCGTCCGTTTCGGGAAAGTACATGCGTAATTACGCACCCAACTCACTCAGGTGCTTCGCTATATCACATTTGACATTGTCCGTAAACTTGAGTTCATTTGCACACAAAAAATCATACAATGATGGAAAGAAAGACCTGTGTGTTGTCCTTGTTAATGCAGACAGAGAAGAGTTCCAACATATTAATCATAGCCTCAATTTTGTCCCGCACATTGAAAATAGTTGCGGAGAGTCCCTGTATTCTTAGATTCAGATCATTCAGGCGACCAAAAACCTCATCCAGATAGGCCAGTCGTGTGAGAAACTTGTCATCATGCAAGCGGTCAGTGAAAATGATGGTCAGTAAAGAACTTTAAGCCAGTCTCTCAATAAAAAAAAAACGTGTCAATACTTTGCCCTTTAATAACCAGCGCACTTCTTCTGTATGTTGTAAAAGCGTTACATGGTCGCTGCCCATATCATTGCATAATGCAGAAAATACCCGAGAGTTCAGGAACCTTGCTTTAACAAAGTGAACCATTTTCACTGTAGTGTCCAAAACGTATTTCAAGCTGTCAGGCATTCCCTTGGCAGCAAGAGTCTCTCGGTGGATGCTGCAGTGTACCCAAGTGGCGTCGGGAGCAACTGCTTGCACGCGCATTACCACTCCACTATGTCTCCCTGTCATGGCTTTTGCGCCATCAGTACAGATGCCAACACATATTGACCAGCAAAGTCCATTTGATGTCACAAAGCTGTCCAGTACTTTAAAAATATCCTCTCCCGTTGTCCTGGTTTCCAGTGGTTTGCAGAAGAGGATGTCTTCCTTAATTGTCCCCCCATAAATGTAAAGGACATATACCAGGAGCTGTGCCAGGCCCGCCACGTCTGTTGACTCATCCAGCTGTAACGCATATAATTCACTGGCTTGTATGCGAAGCAGTAATTGTTTCCAAACATCTCCTGCCATGTCACTGATGCATTGTGAAACAGTGTTGTTTGATGAAGACATTGTCTGTATAGTTTTTTGGGCCTTTTCCCCCAGCATTGTCCCAGCCATATCCGCGGCAGCAGGAAGAATTAAGTCCCCCTATGGGGCTTGCCTGTCCTATCCACGCCGTAGCTCACCATATAAGATGCTTCTAGCCCCTTCTTATTAATGGTATCTGTTGCTTTTATACATGTCTTACTACTCGAAAGTCGTCTTAATTCTCGCTCAAAAAAATCCTGTGGCTTATTTTTCAACTTGTAATTTTTTGTTTCTAAATGTCTGCACAGGAGTGAAGGTTTCCTGCGAGAAAGTAACGGTTAATGTGATTGGATGTTAATTATTTGACTAGGCTACCTGTATTTGACATTGTGTTGTTATTTCGCTGAACACTAGATGGTTTAATTGTATTTTTGGCAGTGAAACAAGGATACTCAGGCGAGAAAAAAACTCAACCAAATGTATAGCTCCGTTGGAAAATATAAATGTACTGTTTGAAAATGTGAAGAAAAAATGCCAGACGGCATTGTACCCCAGTTTGGGAATACCTGCTCTAAAGCAAACAAAAAACGATACATACCTCGGCCTAAACAGGTAACTTCCACAAAGCTGTGAACGAGCTGAGAGACAAGGCAAGAAGGGCCTTCTATGCCATCAAAAGGAACATAAAATTCAACATACCAATTAGGATCTGGCTAAAAATACTTGAATCAGTTATAGAACCCATTGCCCTTTATGGTTGTGAGGTCTGGGGTCCGCTCAACAACCAAGAATTCACAAAATGGGACCAAATTGAGACTCTGCATGCAGAATTCTGAAAAAATATAATTCCTCCATGTACAACGTAAAACACCAAATAATGCATTCAGAACAGATTTAGGGTGATACCCGCTAATGATTAAAATCCAGAAAAGAGCCGTTAAATTCTACAACCACCTAAAAGGAAGTGATTCCCAAACCTTCCATAACAAAGCCATCACCTACAGAGAGATGAACCTGGAGAAGAGTCCCCTAAGCAAGCTGGTCCTGGGGCTCTGTTCACAAACACAAACAGACCCCATGGAGCCCCAGGACAGCAACACAATTAGACCCAACCAAATCATGAGAAAACAAAAAGATAATTACTTGACACATTGGAAAGAATTAACAAAAAAACAGAGCAAACTAGAATGCTTTTTGGCCATAAACAGAGAGTATGCAGTGGCAGAATACCTGACCACTGTGACTGACCCAAACTTAAGGAAAGCTTTGACTATATACAGACTCAGTGAGCATAGCCTTGCTATTGAGAAAGGCCACCGTAGGCAGGCCTGGCTCTCAAGGGAAGACAGTCTATGTGCACACTGCCCAAAAAATTTAATCTGAGCTGCACTTCCTAACCTCCTGCCAAATGTATGAGCATATTAGAGACACATATTTTCCTCCGATTACACAGACCCACAAAGAATTAGAAAAAAAAACTCAATTTTGATAAACTCCCATATCTATTGGGTGAAATACCAGTGCCATCACAGCAGCAAGATGTGTGACCTGTTGCCACAAGAAAAGGGCAACCAGTGAAGAACAAACACCATTGTAAATACAACCCATATTTATTTTGATTTATTTTTCCCTTTTGTACTTTAACTATTTGCACATCATATCAACACTGTATATAGACATAATATATGTGTAATGTTTACTGTTACTTATTATTGTTTATTACACTTTTGTTTATTATCTACTTCACTTGCGTTGGCAATGTTAACATATGTTTCCCATGTCAATAAAACCCTTGAAATGAATTGAGAGAGGGAGATAAAGTAAGAGAGAGGGAGCGAAGTTCTCATGCAGGGAGAAAATTAGCACATGGACGTGAAACGATCAAGGTTGAAACATTGCAAAGAAGACAAAATGATAAAAACACACGACAGGTGTAGTTCGAATGGGCTGTCTCTCCTGGGACGCAGAATGTGCAGGGGAATCCACAAAACAACAGCTGCTATGATGAGAGAGAAAGAGAAATGTCTCGTTTTCACTTTCTCCTTTTCGCTTAAAAGCTTGCCGGGTGATTGTACATGGAGCAGATTAACGAGGGAAATAAAAAACCACAATACACCACCGACAGCCGTGCATTCCCCGCGCTGCTTCTTGTTCGCGCGGGAGCAAGGTATTTCCCGGTTGGTTGCTGTTAGTGTCAGTAGGAGCCGGTTACCGGAGCTGCTGCTGTCTCGACTACAAGCCTGCCGCCGGTCTGGATATGACTTCCTGGCTACGTAAATACGGCAATCCTGTACTGCTCTTCCTGCTTTTGGCCGCTAACCTCAGCAGCGGGATCTCTCATTCCGGTGAGTAACAGAATATACCTTGATAGCTCCGCTAGGCCACTGCAGACAGAACGAATGGAGACGTATCATTATTAAATGGATAACATCATCATTGTATCAATGGGTGTGACGGGCGAATGAATAAAGCAATCATTAACAATGAATGAATGTCAGAGTGTCCCAGATTTGAGTGTATTATGTTATGTCTGGTTTATGAGACCAGTCTGGATGATGTCCAGATAATAGTCCCGACTCGTCACCCTGCCGGTCATCTTTCAGCGTCCACGACGCGACGTTGCACTCACACATGTTATTATGTCAATAACAATGAAAATCACATATAGCCTTTCAATGCACTGCATCTATCAAATACATTTTGCATACTTGTATATGCTCAGCCTTAAATTATAAATCTCTTCAGGCATTCAAAAGGCGTTGATTATGTTTATCACGGCATTGATCCTGTGATCTGTCAGAGTTGTGATCAGCCTCGACTCATCAGGTACTGATGTAGCCGATGTTGTGTTATCAAGCTGTAACTGGCATAGTTACACAGTAATTAGGTCAGAGCTGCTTGTTAATTCACTAATTAATCATGCATTAATTTCACAAATGAGGAAAGCTGGGACCTGCACCATTCCTAACAAGGCCTGCATAACATTACAACACCAATCTCACAGGGAATACATGGGATGTTAGCCATAGATTCATTTGGTAGTGGAATTAGTTCTTATGTGAGACATTGTTTAGAAGCACAGTATTTGCCTACTCTACTGTCTGTAGAATAAGTACTCTGATTAATGTGTTTGACTGCATGGTGAAGGGGCTTTTATTTAACCTTTATTTAACTAGGCAAGTCAGTTAAGAACAAATTCTTATTTACAATAACGGCCTAGGAACAGTGGGTTAAGTGCCTTGTTCAGGGGCAGAACGACAGATTTTTACCTTGTCAGCTCTGGATTCAATCTAGCAACCTTTCGGTTACTGGCCCAACACTCTACCCACTAGGCTACCTGCCGCCTCTACACTCTAACCACTAGGCTAACTGCCACCTCTACACTCTAACCACTAGGCTACCTGTTGACCCTACAGTCTAACCACTAGGCTACCTGCCACCTCTACACTCTAACCACTAGGCTACCTGTTGACCCTACAGTCTAACCACTAGGCTAACTGCCACCTCTACACTCTAACCACTAGGCTACCTGTTGACCCTACAGTCTAACCACTAGGCTACCTGCCACCTATACACTCTAACCACTAGGCTACCTGTTGACCCTACACTCTAATCACTAGGCTAACTGCCACCTCTACACTCTAACCACTAGGCTACCTGTTGACCCTACAGTCTAACCACTAGGCTACCTGCCACCTATACACTCTAACCACTAGGCTACCTGTTGACCCTACACTCTAATCACTACACACACACCACACACACACACACACACACACACACACACACACACACACACACACACACACACACACACACACACACACACACACACACACACACACACACACACACACACACATATGCTAATTCTCTCTCTCTCTCTCTCTCTCTCTCTCTCTCTCTCTCTCTCTCTCTCTCTCTCTCTATCTTACTCTCTATAGGTGAGAGTGTGTGTTCGTCTCCTCCTGTCTCATCATGTTCAGAGTGCCTCCGAAGCGGACCACAGTGTGCCTGGTGCTTTCAGGAGGTATGAGAGAAGGAGAAAGAGAGAGAGAGAGAGAGAGAGGGGCACAGAGAGAATGAGAGGAGAGAGAGGAGTGCAGTATTCACATTCCTCTGTAGAGAAGCAGCAGGCTTTGATGTTGTTTACAGTTTTTCTCAATTGTTTACACACAAATACTGGTACTTGAGACACAATGACCACAACATGTAACTCATGCACAAACCCCCTGAACCAATTCTGCTAAACTACAAGCACAATTCCTGCTTTACACTCAAATTGCAGTTCTAAAACACACTTTTTTCAAAACACTACACACAATTCTTTGCATTTGGCACAATTTTCATGCAGAAAATCTCTTGTTTTTTCACAATGAACACACTGCCATTCAAATATGCACACTGACTCATCACATGGGCAAACACCGTCACACGGTTTACAATTAGCAATCAGAGCTTTAGCATAAAAAGGGCAACAGGTGAGCTCTTCTGTTTTGGAGCAATGGATGCCCAACATTGGAAACATAGGCAGAGCCAGAGGTGAGTAAGAGGAGTAGGGCCAGGAGGGCGAGGACGAGGAAGGCCAAGGACCGTAATCTCTGATGAGATCCGAGCCACTTTGGTTGATCATGTGGTCAACCATGGTCTAATAATGAGGAGGCTGGGCAAAGTACAGCCAAATTTGAGCAGGTACACTGTAGCATCCATCATCGGACTTTCGAAATGAGAATAGGTAAGAAATCTACTCTCACTAGAAAATTGCAGTACTGCATATCAATACAGTACTCAATGGTACAGTAGTACAGTATTGCCTGTGGACTGTTCTGTAGGACTGTAAAAATAAAGTATGTTTCAAGTATTTGGGAAATGTATTCCTACTTTGTATTTACAGTATTTTACTATTTGTTTGGCAGAACTGAAAGATTACCAACACAAGGTGGTGGGAGGCGTGTTCTGTCTCTGAACAGAAACTGAAATCATGAACATGGTCCTAGAAAATAGCAGCCATAACATTCACGGCAAATACAAATAAAAATAATAGAAAACAATGAGATATTTCAAAATATTGATAGGGTAAGCTTATCAACACTGGACCGTGTCTTTAGCATGAAAATAATCTCAGGATGAAGCAGGTCTACAGGGTGCCATTTGAGCACTTAATTCAGAAAGAGTCAAAAAGAATTGCGATATAACTATGTGCAAGTGGAGTCCTATACAAACCCACAATTGATGCATACTCTCAACACTGTATAAATTATACATATTTCAGTATTGTAATCATAATGATTGTGCTTCACAATAGTGACCACTCCATGTCTATTTCTGATATTGTCATGTGTGTTTCAGAGAGTCCTTGAGCTAGAGGTGGCTGCAGTGGAGCACCAGTTCATCTTCAAAGGCGAAAGAGGGAATGAGAATATCATCGGCCAGCGTGCCATTGTTCAAGAATCCTGGCCAGCGCGGAGGAACATCACAATGTGTGCAGCGATTACCCTGCACGGCGTCATCCATCACCATGCTACCCTTATTTGGCCCTACAACACCGCCCATCTGATCACATTCCTGGACACCCTACACAACACACTCATTCCACCAGATCAGGTAGATGGCCCAGAGCAGCTCAGGTATGTTGTCATTTGGGACAACGTAAGTTTCCACAGGAGCTGCTCTGGTTAGTAACTGGTTCACTGCCCACCCACGCTTTTTAGTTGTTTATCTCCCTCCATATTCTCAATCCTATTGAGAATTTTCTGCCTGGAGATGGAAAGTGTATGACCGAAGTCCTGGCAGCGTATACCTCTTCTCCAAGCTATGGAAGAGCATGTGGAGATATAGCAGCTGATGCTTTCATGGCTGGAATCGCCATGCTAGGCGATATTTCCCCCGCTGCTTGTCCAGGGAAAACATTGCTTGTGATGTGGATGAGGTGCTGTGGCCAGACCACAACAGAAGAGAGGATGCAGCATAGTTTTTTTTTTTTTTTTTACTGTAACTGTATACATTAAATTCTTCTGTTTTGTATGTAGACCACTGTATGTGCATCTTTGTGTTGGTTGGGAATGGGATGTACACTGTGTACATTGTTTTTGTGGGAAAAATAAAATATATTTGTTACCGTGTATTTGTGTGTTCTGAGTATAAAAACAATATTCTCAAATATTTTACAACACACTTATGTATGTACTGTCTGTAGTAATGGCAACACTGAACCAAAAAAAGGCCTAAGTCATTATGATGAATGGAGAAGAACCGTTTTCCATTCATCATAGTGTTTTACATTGAGCACATCAGTGTTCAACTGATTCTTATAAATGTCTATTCATATGATGGTTTGTGTGTGTGTAATTTGAAAACAAAATACCATTTGATAAGAAATAACATTGTTTTGAATGTAAAGTTTCATTTTGCTGGAAATTGAGGTTTTTGCCCATTGTGTGTGTGTTTTTGATTTGTGTGTAGAGTTCTGAGAATATGAGGCATGCTTTCAGAAAATGTGTGTAAACAATCGAGAAAAACTGTAAGAAGGTGTGTAATGTGTGTGTTCAACAGCATGTCAGTGTGTGTGCGTGTCTGGGGTCTGTCTTAATCCTGGGTTCTCATAAAGTGCCACTCTGACCCAGTAAGTGACTGTGAGAAACTCTAAACTAGGACAGCACAACCTCCTAACCTGAAAACTCACTCACTCACACTCACACTCACCTAACAACCTAACCCCTAAGATTAAAATAGCTATTGTCCTCATGAGTATGGGGGAAATGTCCCACGAGGGAGAATTTTCAATGTTTTACTGTCCTTGTGACATTTTGGGGATTTCTGGTTCATGACCTGGGTCACTGGTCTTGAGACTGTGAGTGGGTTTGCTCACTGGTCTGTGAATTGGAAAGCACCCCCCACACACACACACACACCCTGTATCAGAGGAGAGACTATGTCCCTGTATGACTGGTTTGGAGAGACTATGTCCCTGTATAACTGGTTTGGAGAGACTATGTCCCTGTATAACTGGTTTGGAGAGACTAAGTCCCTGTATGACTGGTTTGGAGGGACTATGTCCCTGTATGACTGGCTTGGAGGGACTATGTCCCTGTATGAGTGGTTTGGAGGGACTATGTCCCTGTATGACTGGTTTGGAGGGACTATGTCCCTGTATGACTGGTTTGGAGAGACTATGTCCCTGTATGACTGGCTTGGAGGGACTATGTTCCTGTATGACTGGTTTGGAGGGACTATGTCCCTGTATGACTGGCTTGGAGAGACTATGTCCCTGTATAACTGGTTTGGAGAGACTATGTCCCTGTATGACTGGTTTGGAGGGACTATGTCCCTGTATGACTGGCTTGGAGAGACTATGTCCCTGTATGACTGGTTTGGAGGGACTATGTCCCTGTATGACTGGCTTGGAGAGACTATGTCCCTGTATGATTTGATAACGAGGCTATATACAAGGGGTACCGTCAATGTGCGAGGTAATTGAAATAATATGTACCTGTAGGGGTAAAGTGACTATGCATAGATAATAAACAGAGAGTAGCAGCAGCATAAAAAAAGTCTGGTTAGCCATTTGATTAGCTGTTCAGCAATATTATGGCTTTGGTGTAGAAGCTGTTAAGAAGCCTTTTGAACAGTCTATGACTAGGGTGGCTGGAGTCTTTGGCAATTTTTAGGGCCTTCCTCTGACACCGCCTGGTATAGAGGTCCTGGATGACAGGAAGCTTGGCCCCGGTGATGTACTGGACCATACACACTACCCTCTGTAGCGCCTTACGGTCAGAGGCAGAGCAGTTGCCATACCAGGCGGTGATGCAGCCAGTCAGGATGCTCTCGATGGTGCAGGTGTAGAACTTTTTGAGGGTCTGAGGAACAATGCCAAATCTTTTCTGTCTCCTGAGGGGGAATAGGCGTTGTTCATGTGCCCTCTTCACGACTGTCTTGGTGTGTTTGGACCATGATAGTTTGCTGGTGATGTGGGCGCCAAGGAACTTGAAGCTCTCAACCTGCTCCACTACAGCCCAATAGATGAGAATGGGGGAGTGCTCGGCCCTCCTTTTCCCGTAGTCCCAGATAATCTCCTTCGTCTTGATCACGTTG